>OX246739.1:32690607-32823107 GCA_945910005.1 Isoperla grammatica
TGAAAATAAAAAAATAAAAAATAATAATGAGAAATAATATTATAGAAAATAATGAATAAATAATTATAAAAATGAAATAGAGCGGAGTGATCACACACACCTACCTCGCAAGCAGCTGAAGAACGATGACTGACGACTGATCGTTGAGCACCCACTTCGTTCAGGTACTCCGAGGCACGGGTTGTTATAGTGATATTGTGTGCTGGGTGGAGTGGTGAGGGGGGGGGGGGGGGGGGTTTGAACTGTACTGACTGCAACGTCGATCTTGGAAATGAACAACTGGTAATACTATTAGATAAAGAATGTTTCCTCTGAGTTGAAATCTGAATTAATTATTAATTCATGCACTTCTCTAAATGTTTATCTTTGATGTATTTTTACTCAAGATACGAAAACTCTCTTTGAAAATTCTAGCTTGTTGTTTTTGTGTGATTACTGATACTCACATTACAAACGCAGCCGCTACTAGGTTCGATCCCTGGTTAAAAGAGCTTTATTAACTTATGTAAATGACTGTTAATCACAATTACAATTCAGTATTGGTAGATCATGGGTTGCTATCCTGTCCAGCATTGCAATCTCCTGTGTTGACCGGTATTGTTCACTCATATCCTGACCGGCATCGCTCACTCCTATCCTGACCAGCATTTCTCACTCCTATCCTGACCGGCATTGCTCACTCCTATCCTGACCGGCATCGCTCACTCATCCTGACAAGCATTGCTCACTCCTATTCTGACCAGCATTGCTCACTCCTATCCTGACCAGCATTGCTTACTCCGATCCTGACCGGCATTACTCACTCATATCCTGACCGGCATCGCTCACTCCTATCCTGACCGACATTGCTCACTCCAATCCTGACCAGCATTGCTTACTCCGATCCTGACCGGTATCGCTCACTCCTATCCTGACCGGCATTGCTCACTCCTATCCTGACCGGCATCGCTCACTCATCCTGACCAGCATTGCTCACTCTTATTCTGACCAGCATTGCTTACTCCGATCCTGGCCAGCATCGCTCACTCCTATCCTGACCGGCATTGCTCACTCCTAGCACCGGTATTGCCCATTTGTATCCTGACCGGCATTGGTCACTACAAATTATTCTGACCGATATTACTCACTCCTATTCTGGCCGGCATTGCTCACTCCTATATCCTGACCAATATTGCTTGCTTGCTCACTACCAGTGGCCTAGGAGTGGGGGAAGCACCATTTATTAGAAGTAAGCTGGCATTGTAGTATAATTATTTCCTTCTTTAAGTTACATTGACAAATTTGATGCAACAATTTTTGCGTGGACGCAGTATTTTGCAGAATAACACTAAGCTGTGATATCGGGGCGGGGGGGCTCCGGCCCCTCCCCTCGCCCCCCCCCCACCGCCATCCGATATCACAGCTTGAAGGAAGGATACAGAGTTTTAAGGGAATGTGGATGAGGCAAGTATAATAATTGGTATTTATTTATTTAATTATTTATTTATTTGTAACTAATAGGAATAGCACATAAAATACATGTAGGATTACATATAGTTGGATTATTATTAAATGATTGTATACCTTATTGAGTTGGTTTAAGGTCCATTCACAATCTTTACTAGTAGGGACTATGGTTTAATGAAACCTTAGTCACAGCCAATCAGAGCGCAGTATTCTCCCTCCCAGCCAATGAAAGAAGCCTGTGGCTTAGTCTTAATCATTAAACCATAGTACTAGTAAAGATTGTGAATGCACCTTTAGTAACAAATAACAACCTTCATATTATCATGAATTTCTTAATATAATTTTTGTTTTACATATGCTTTATGTGTTTTTATCTAAGGCACTCAAATGTTAAGTACAATCACAAATAAGACTGGCCTCGTTATTATATAGGTCTACAACGATATTACTGTTTCCGTATATCGTGCGTAAACGAGAATAGCCGAAACACCGGCATCATCATCGCTTATCAGAATTACATTGGTAATGGTAGTAAGTAGTAACAATTAGCCTACGTCTAGTAACACAAAGTTCAAATTAAATTAAACTAGGAAACAATAAGACTGAAGTTGATTTTTAACTATAGTGCGATTTTTTCTGGTTCTTTTATTTTTTTGTATAGCTCGAGATGTTTCTTTGCTAGGGATAAATGTTGTGAGGAGGAGTATAACGATATTACATGATGTAGCTGTACTTGTCTTCCTACTACTGTACTTGTCTGTAGCTCTACTTCCCGTTATTTGGATTGTTGTTCACCAGTTGTTTCGCAGCATTAGGTGATGTAATTGGAATCTGTAATAAAACAGAAGGAATACTTCTAGAGTAAAGATAGCTTTAGCTTGACATAGTTTATAAGCTCCACCCCCTACAGTTCGTCAAAATTCGAAATACACGCTAGTAAAAAGCGCACTAAAATAAACCGTTTCTTATTGTTGGAGACTTAGCCTATGCTAGCAATCATCCCCTTTATCTGGCAAACCACTTATCTTCATTGGATTCATAAGATATGATGAGATTAACCAAATTTATTTACATGTTACCATTTCAGCCCCTGGTTACAAACTGACCACGGATATTCAGGATTAGCCATTCTCATAATGGCTTTGTAAGAAAAGTAGTAAAATAGCAGTTAAATTTAGTGATGGTGATTTTTCTTGAGCAAGAGATGACCCTTTGACCCTTTGACCCCTGACCCTTTAAAAAGGGCTGAATCCTGAGCCCCTGTCTTTGCTATTGTCAAACGAGTGGTTTTTGTTATTTGAATAGAAATCATTGGTGGTCACGTTCTTTTAAAACTGTGCATCCTTCCTGGTGACAAGTTTGACGTTTACTACCTTGCGCAGTGAGCGAAAAATAAGCCGCTCTTTGAGGAGTCTTCTTTACCGACAGGTATTTTGGATAGAGACGAACTTTAGTAATGTGACCAAGGCCCAGCCCAGCATTTAATAATATGAAATGAATAAATATGATATTGTCGGGTTGTTACGAGGGTAAGGGTTGGTCGCATAGCGATGAAGCGGAGCTTCAGGGGAGCGTCAAGAAAATCTTAAATCTACTGGCGTACGCTCAAGATTTGTTTACAATTAATTTATTTGTTATTATCTAGAAAAAATGTATTATGATTTTATATTGATAGGTAGAAATAAAGCGCAGGCCAAGAATAATGTTACTCTCAGTATAGGTGATGATGCAGGACTCAGATATATGTAAATACATTTAAGTAAAATTCAGCTTCAAATATGGATTGCTAATGTTGGAAATGAAAATGGACCAAAACATGAATAACATCTACGCTAATTGATGTTCAAGAAAGAGCAACTGTTATATAAAACCGTCCTTGGGAGTTTTTTGTCAGTTGGCACACATTGCTAGCTTAGGTTATTTCTGCCTATATAGGCACACTAATTACTCTACTTGTATCTTGTATAATCGAAGGAATAAAGACATAAGTTGGGCCTACCTAATAATGATTGTGTTTGTGTTTTATTGACAAAGTACTTGTTTGATAGCTCAGTCGAACGGGTCATGGGGTTGTGAGTTGGTTGGCCAGAGGCCGCCTACAGGAGTAAACTGAGTATTTATTGTACTCGCGTTTAGTTTAAAAGCTATTCGACTCGGTGATGAGAGACGAGTCGAATTAATTTGTCACCAACGATAGTAAAACAAAGAAATATACAGTCTTCTGTATTGTAAGCAGGGAGTTAGAGCATCTGTTTCAGCGCCATTGAATTGCCGATTCGTGTTTAAATTTTCGAACGCAAAAATTATAACAATGAACTCACACACGAAAACAGATCTATATCTACAATCTTCAACCATTCGGCTTAAATTTGTGTATAGTCAGTGGGAAATAGTTTTAACGATAAGCCGTGTTCGTTAAATATTTTCCACTGTCACCAGTTCCATTATCAACACGACGTTCTAACTTCGATCGTGCTGTTCTCTCAAAACACTTGCTGCAAACCGTGTAGTAATGCACCCAAATGCTCTCATTATCTTGAACCAGCTTGCTATTGAATTATCAATGCTAAATTGCCACACAGGTATTTTCCTAATCAAGCAGTAAGCACGCTCTATACTACATAGCCACATGCCCTGATCTCATCCCCCTGATCTAGCAATGACCACGAACACTAAGTACCCAGTCCAGTGGCGGCTCGTGACCATCAAGACAGGTAGTCGGTTGACACTTTTTCAACAAACGATGAACACATCTTTTTAAGTGGTTTGGGGGGGGGGGGGGAGGGAGTCATCAAAACATTTACGGATGTTTTTTTCATGTATTTCCCCGCGTAATGTTGGCTAAACAAAACAATTTATGCTAACAGTATTGGTAGAATGTGCCAAAACCATAGAACAACAAGTTAATTATTATTTATTACAAGAAACGTTTTAAGGCTGGGCCGAGGAGGAACTACGAACATTTTAAATAAGAACAGAGAAAACCATTAATGTAGATAGTGCTAAATCAATGTCTTATAAACAAGTCTAAAAGCTACTCTAGCGTAAAAAAATAACGAAGTTATTCACGTGACTGAATGCTGGGATTGAGTCGTGCGTGTGCGTGTGCGTGTGCGTGTGCGTGTGAGTGTGCGTGTACTTACGTTCAAGATGTCTTTGAACAAGCCCGTGGACGTGCGTACACCATTTTAGCCAGATGGCACACCAACCGTCTGACCGTTGCCCCCATTCGGCTGACCATTCTTATCTAGAACGATTGCATTGTTTAAAGTTTGTATTTTTACAGTTATGTTATTCCTATATATTATAAACAAAAAATTTTGCATAAAAAATATATTGCCTATACTACCTTATTTGACAAAATTAGAAGTAAACATATAAGAAAGGAACTTGGAGTCGAAAAGCATTTCTTCGAAATAGGTAGAGAAGACTGAGATGGTATGGACATATGAAAAGAGTGGGCAAGAAAGAATAACAAGGGCAGAATTTGAAAGAGAAAACGTGAACATTAGAAGACCTGGTAGACCAAAAGAAAAGTGGGAGGACCAACTGAAAAATAATTTAGAAGAGAGAGGCGAACTGTGGGAAAATCGAGGGAAATGGAGTAAATTAATTGGAAGAAGTAAGAAAGAAGAAGAAGAAAAAGAAGTCGAAGAAGAGACATGACAGGCCTGGCAAGACGATGTTAGCGAATTCTATGCCCAAGAATATTGGTGGCTAACCACCCCCTGACCTGATTTATTAAGGAAACAGATGTATGAGATTTATTAACATAAACAAAATCTAAAACGGACATACTAGAAAACATGAATACCGTTAAAGAAAACAAAATCCCTGTGGTCCAGCTGAAACTTTAATAATAACCGTAAATAGTATTTTCCACCTTGGAAAACGAAGCGCTAAACAGCGCTCTGAAAGGCATTGAGTTGTCACGAAAGGTGTGTTATCTAGTGTCAAAACTTCACTAGCGGGTGACGACTGGAAGAGATGAGTTACTGCTTGTCGCCACCACCCCGGTCAGTTGTCTGCCTTATGTAAGCAAACAGGGTGGCTAACGCAACAGCCAAGTTTGAGGTTTCACGATAGACGAATGTTTGGGATGGCAAGATCAGAGGATTAGAGTTGATTGATAGGTGGAAAATTCAATACGATAGTACGGCCAATAAACAGTCCACCCCCGCAGTGCTGAGTAGCTTGATGTGACTATTTGCCGCTCCGTTTTCCAAGGTAAAAAATACTATAGTGTATCTTGTCCCTAAACAACATTATGTATACTAGTCCCAAAGAAAGTATTCGCATACCGGTCTAAGTCATTGTCTAACGCGAAATGGTCTGTTTGTGACGCAAAATAATATCTATTGTTTTGACGGTGTTTATAAGAAGCGTGATCAAAGAGAATCAAAGAATGATTAAAACAAATCTGAGCACTATTTCTGGAAAAATTAAGAGAAAACGTGTTTCTATATAAGCAGAATGTTGTCTAACTTATTTAGTAACTTGCGTTTAACTTTTCAAAACGACGGGGAATAATCTTATAATGATAACATTGATCTTAATCGAATATTTTTTTGACCGTCAGAAAGATCATACTAGTACCCGACAGTTCTCAAGGTATATATCCCCAAAAAATGTCAGCATCGCACTCACGCTTATACCACAGGGTGCTTATTTCAAACACAAGTGATATGTTTCTGAATCCAACGATATCTCTAACGTTATGATGCATCAAATACGAGCTGAATAACTAGAGAGAGAAATGAAAATAGTTAAATTACGTTTCTAGTGGGGGTTGCCGCATTAATTTGTTTCAATTTATTCAGCTCGTTTTTGATGCGTCATAACTAGGAATGTCAATGATGATCGAAATTTGATAAATATCGATAGTATCGTACATCGATATTATCGCGATATGACTAGCCCTATCGCGATTATAGTACGATATTAAATTCTGTGCGATATCCCGATAATCGCGGCGACATGATTTTATGATTGAACGGGACAAAAGCGCGCGTAATTAGAAGAAGCATCGTGTGTTGCGCGTAGCGGTGTGTATTCACATTTTATATTTATAGACATATAATAGAATAAATTAGAAAATATATTCGAGTGAATAAATAACAATTAGGACTGTGTGCCGCGACCGTGATTGCCGCGAAAAGGTCGATCGTCAAGACACCGCATAGGCCTACGGCTTGGCGACGGAGGAGACGACGCTCTATATAGGTGAGTACCCACCATCACAATGACCGAGAGGTCACAACTTACGACAATCTGCTTATATAAAAATACATATTCCCCTTAATTTTCCCAGAAATAGTGCTCGGATTTGTTTTAAATAATTTTTTATTCTCTTTGATCACGCTTCTTATAAAAAACGTTGAAACAAAAGATAATGTTCTGCTTTATGAACATCCAACGCCACAACAGCGTAGCGCCTCGAATGCTTTCGGTAAATTCTTACAGTACAGTCTTCAGTGTATCTGCCATACGAATGCGAGTGCATAAAAATGGATCTCGTTACTTACCACCATTGAGAAGTCACTTAACACCATTGAGAAGTCACTTAGCACCACTGTGAAGTCACTAACCACCATTGAGAAGTCACTTATCACTATTGAAAAGTCACTTAACACTATTGAGAAGTCACTTAATACCATTGAGAAGTCACTTACTATGGTTGACAACAACGGCGACAGCATCAAGGATGGACTTTGGAATCTGAAATTAATGATCAATTTTATCCGGTTAATGGCTTAGTTTTGGCAAAACATTTATCAGTGGTAATACAGTCTATCAACAAAGCTAAAAACTGTTCTTAAGTAGTTCATGGGCTTGCGGAAAACGTTTTGAAAAATGTTCAATAACATGTAACGAAGTTAGGATGAAGTTTATCATCCACCTGGCGGTTAAACAGTGTTGTATCAAAATCTATATACTTTACCTTATCTGCTAATGTACGAAAACGCTTTCCTTTCATTTTCCCAGAAATAGCTAGTGCTCAGATTTTGACAAAATTTTACGTTAACTCATTCATTAAACACAACTCATACAAAGCCAGTCAGACACGCATCCATATATTTATGATTGTATTTTGTGAGAACATAATGTTTACAAGACTGTACACGCGTCACCCATGTAATCTTGCTTTTACTAGCCGAAGAGACAATGACACTGAACTGTACGTGTCCCATCGAGGTATTATTTACCTCCGTCGCCAAATACTGATATTATGTTTTTTAAAGGGAAAGTCAGGTGAAAAACGAAAAAACCGCCATTTGTATAATATGTCCATCCTCAAATATGGAAAACATGACTAGAAGATTCCATACTTTAAAAGCAGGCGGTTGAAAAATTAAAGAAAACGCGTTTTTTGGCCTGTTACTACCAAGTAGCACCGAGCAACTTTTCTCATGGTAATTCCCATATTAAACAAGTTGCCTCGAAATAGTAAAACCACCGCTAAAATAGGGCACTTATCAAAAATCGATCAGGAGTTTCAATGTGCATCGTTTCTCTTCTGATAACATGCTTCTTAGAACGATCGTGTACTTCTTTAAAATGCCCTGCAATTAATTTGCTTGTGACTTGATGTGTAGAATAGTTGCATTCTGTATTTGAGCGGCACTTTCCGCAGTCGCCGAGTGTTTCGTGGAGCGCTGGCTGGACTCCTATTACACAATGAGTGCTCTGTCTATCAGGAAGGCGCTAGCGAGCTCAGAACCGATACAGCTCTACTACGCTTTAGAAAAAAAATTAAGCAGAGCTGGTTTTAAGTGTACCTAGTTTTTCTTGTATTCAAGCAACCTATATCATGTTTATTTACACAACTGAATTTCATACACTTATGACTCATTGGTGATTTTTTAGTTTTCCACTTGACTACCCCTTTAAGGTTTCATTTTTCAACTTGAATGTTTTGACGAACATTCTACAATATCTTCACATAAAACGATTAGATTCAAAACTAAATTCAAACTCATTGCAAGACATATAACGTTTGCTGTTCAAAAATTATCGGAGTTAAGGGAGGGAATCAATTTGTTTAGTGAAATGAAATCAATATCATAATAAAATTTGAAATGTGTGTGAGTTATTTAGCCAGGAGTTTAGATTTTTACTCGTTACAAACCATGGATAAAAACTGTAGTTATTAAATTGTGTTCGTTACTTTCCAAAATGTTTGGAGAAAAACACATTTTTAGATAAAATAGTAATATCACATAAACTATGCGTGATTTTGTGATAGTCCACTTTTTGGGGATTAATTTATTTGATTTAGCAACCCATGCATTCAATAAGTTTTAAGTATTTTAAAATACAAAGATACAGCAACCTTGATTATTTTTAAATACAACATACAAATACTTTGTGACTCAATATTTGAAGTACAAAATACAAAATACAAATGTATTATAGATACTGCCCATTTTTATGTGATCTAGAGTTGTATTTATTCTACTTCTTTGTAAATCAGTTTTGTAACCGAATAGGATATACATAGATTGAGTGCGTCGTAACCTACTCACTTGGAAGATTTTCTCGATTTCCGTAAGCTCACGTTTTAGCCTGTGGCTGTTGTTTCCCTGCTGGTTCGATGTATAACTGCTACCAGCACCAGCACCAGCACCAGAGTCAGCCCCAGCACCAACGCTTGCGTCTGCACCAGCCTGTAAATGAAGATAATAATGTTCTGTTATGTTTTGGTTGTATTTGTACTGACTGAGCCACTCAGCCAGCTAATACTGGATTCTTTCTGATAATTGTTAACTGAAACACACTATATGCACACTTTGCGTTCCGTATCTTGCTATCTCAGCTCATTCAGTGCGCTGGAAGTATGAGACTATTTTATTCAGAAGAATTAATTTATAGTAGAACGTTAGAGGTGTATAGTTTTAACGAAACCCCCTCCTTGTTTTCTTACAAACGAAAGAGATGGGGTAATAAAATATGTTATTATTATTATTATTATTATTATTATTATTTTGATTATTATTATTATTATTATTATTATTATTATTATTATTATTATTATTATTATTATTATTATTATTATTACTATTATTATTATTATTATTATTATTATTACTATTATTAATATTATTATCACTCTAATGATTGTTTGCATGGTGAAGCATGTAGTTGTAAATCGATCGTTCAATGTGTGGATAGCCATATGTACCTAGGAATAATAATTGACATCCGACTTAGTTGGTCATAGCCAAATTGTGCAGTAAATTACGGTCATGCCTTAGCCAAATGTATTCGATCAAAAAAATGTTTCCGGTTAACGTTCTTAAAACAATTTATCAATCTCTGGCAGAATCCGTATTAATGTATGGTATTTTAGCATGGGTTAATGCGTCGCAATCTAATTTGAATAAATTAATAAGCTTACAGAATCGACTGATTCGTTTGTTCACTAACTCAGTTGAAAATGAAACCGGAGATAATATTTATTTAAAGGGAGATGTGTTACCGGTTAATCAATTATATATGTACAGGCTTGCAATACAATTCAATTTTAAATCTTACTTTAAAACACCCATCCATCGTTCCATCGCAACGCGTTCTCAAAATACAGCTTTTTATTATGTGCCGAATTATAACAATAAGCATGGCGCCAGGACTCTTAAAGTAATAATTCCTAGAATTTTTAATGATTTGCCTCAGTATATAACCACGTTTCCCTCACTTAGTCAACTTAAAAGAGAAGTTAAAGATTTCTATATAAATAAAAATAATTAATGACAAAGTTAAGTTTAGTCTCGGTTGTGTTTTCCTTGCTTTGGTAGCTTTAAGCTTATAATGTGTATGTTAATGTTTGTAAATCTTCATTTTCTTCACAATTATTTTAATAATTTTTTTATTTTTGCATTAATTATGTTAATATGAAATTATTTGTGGTTTTGGTGTATTTTGTTTCTTTTGGGGAGAACCCCACAGTCAAGCCTTAGGGCTTAGTGGGATAACAATACATGTCCTATTTATACTTTTGTGTCAATATAACTCTCAATAAAAAAAAAAAATTATTATTATTATTATTATTATTATTATTATTATTATTATTATTATTATTATTATTATTAGACCCTGTAAGCCATGAAAACACTACACAGGAACAAGAAGAAAAAACTAAATTTGCAGTTCTACCCTACGTAAAATACACCACAGATCGCATTAGTCGGTACTTAAAGACTCTACACATTACAACCGGTTTTAAGCCCTTCTTGCTGGTCGGAGAACCTGTCAACGTGATTGAAGTTCACAACCTCGTACAAAAAGAAAAATAAACCAGCCGCGATTGAACCAAAATTTGCCGCTGTGGTAGTTGATATGGAAAAAGTGTGAAAGAACAGTGCACGAAAGGGGCTTACCTCCTGTGCTGACTATGTGTGAAGGAACAGCAAGCACGAACGGGGCTTACCTCCTGTGCTGACAATGTGTGAAAGAACAGTGCACGAAAGGGGCTTACCTCCTGTGCTGACAATGTGTGAAAGAACAGTGCACGAAAGGGGCTTACCTTCTGTGCTGACAATGTGTGAAAGAACAGTGCACAAAAGGGGCTTACCTCCTGTGCTGGCAATGTGTGAAAGAACAGCAAGCACGAAAGGGGCTTACCTCCTGTGCTGACATGTGTGAAAGAACAGTGCACGAAAGGGGCGACCTCCTGTGCTGACAATGTGTGAAAGAACAGCAAGCACGAAAGGGGTTTACCTCCTGTGCTGACATGTGTGAAAGAACAGTGCACGAAAGGGGCGACCTCCTGTGCTGACAATGTGTGAAAGAACAGCAAGCACGAAAGGGGCTTACTTCCTGTGCTGACAATATGTGAAAGAACAGTGCACGAAATGGGCTTACCTCCTGTGCTGACAATGTGTGAAAGAACAGCAAGGACGAAAGGGGCGTACCTCCTGTACTGACAATGTGTGAGAATAAATGAAAGGGGCTTACCTCCAGTGCTAACGTGTCCGGCAATACGACAGTCCTGCATTGCGACAAGTCCAGCGCGCAGGCAACTAACACAACGAAGACAAGCAGTGAAGACATCGTGTGTGTATATTGTATGAACGTCGCAGAACAATTGATAAAATGGGAAGATGTTTCGTCCTTATATAGGGCGAATGGATATAATCCCCACTCTTAGTCTTACCCCCACTCCAGTATCCCCTTACGTCTCAATCCCCTCGCACATAAGTTGATATAGTACCCGCTCCATCGTGCAAGTTGCGCTGGGGTCGCTTCTAGTTCCAATCCAACGAGTCGATCAATCAGATCCTGCTTTATCGACTCATTGGAATGAATGCGTCTACGCGTCTCTTATCTCATTTACCCTGTTTACATGGCGGACTGAGTCCGGTACTGAGTACGGTCCAGGCCATGTAAACACCTAGAAAATGGGACCGAACCGACTGGGTCCGGTCCGCCAAAAAAGCTAGACCGTACCGAAAGACCGACTCAGTCCTATCATGTAAACGGGTAGAACGTACTGACTGAAGAACTGGAACTTTGAACGAACGCTGTTTGTAGGTGAATAAGATGGAAAATTATTGTAGTGGCCATCAACAAAAATTAAGTAAAATATTTTCAACGGCTTGTTACCTTTTGTTCGCCGGGATGCCTCTTTAAATTAATTTTATATGGCAGAAGAAAAAAGTAGGGTTATGTACGACCAAAACGAACAAGTGTGGCGCGAGACCGAAATCAAGTTTGGGTACACCTTCATATAAACGCAAGCGGCCATGACAGTTCTCAGTCTGGTACTCAGTACGGTCTGCCATGTAAACATGGCTATTGTCTGTTTGTGACCCTGTTCACATCGGTTGGTAAATTTGAGCGAGAAGGGTTTCGGGTGTCGAGACCGCTGCATGTGCGGGATCAAAGAAAGCACACGTTGTAAAATATACATCTATTTCCACCACTGCTCATTAATAATAATATACCATGAAAAAAATATTTTTTTTTAAAAACAACGCTTATATTTAAATGCACTAAAAAGTAAAAATAAATTTTCGCCCAACAAATTCTTGCCTCACTCGGAAAATAAAAGCGTTGCGCGCTTTCCCTTCATAAACAGCAGAATACTGCAATCTATGTCAATACCGAAAGCGCCCAACGCTTTTATTTTCCGAGTGAGGCAAACATTTGTTGGGCGAAAATTTATTTTTTACTTTTCAGTGCATTTAAATTTAAGCGTTGTTTTTTAAAAAAATTATTTTTATCATGTTATATTATTTTATACTTTTTAGTCTTAAAGAATCTTGCAATCGAATATATATCGAATATCGATTAATTAATTATGATGGCTTAATTGATTATTTAGAAAATATGACAATTGATTCATGTATTGTCATTAAGAATACGTCTGTCTGAAAACGTTCAACTCGATTCGACGTTAGGAAGTGGGTGAAATATCGATTCCCATATAAAACATCAATTAATTAATTATGATGGCTTAAATGATTATTTAGTAAATATGACAATTGATTCATGTATTGTCATTAAGAATACGTCTGTTTGAAAACTTTCAGCTCAATTCAACGTTGGAAAGTGGGTTAAACATCGATTTCCATATAAAACATTAATTAATTAATTATGATGAGTTAATTGACAATTTAGTAAATATGACAGTTGATTCATGTATTGTCATTAGGAATATGTCTGTGTAAAATATTTTAGCTTGATCGGACATCTAAAAGTAGGTGGAATATCGATTCAAAGATTCCGTCCAGACAAACAAGATTAATATAAGCGTTGTAATAAATAAATAAAATAGGCCACTGAACCAGCAATATCAGAGCTGGTGATTCACCACATATACTTCTTGTTACTGTTGTATTACTGTTTGTACGTAATTATTATTGTCTACATTACGGGTAAGGATAAATAAACATCCACTACAGTTTCAGGTGTTGTGCATTAATTAAATAACCTGTGCTGTACCGACGCACAATAATTCGTCTTTGATGAACAACTGTAATCTACTATGCCACTCAGTCCCCATGTAAACATAGTTAATAATAATAATACAACCCATAACACATAATACAAACCATAACACAGATTGCAGAGACAAGTAACAAACCGTGAGTAACTGTGTAAAATGGCGAAATGGATGTGAAAGAATGTCGGAGGGCTGATAGTATTACTCAATCCCTTGCGATGTGAGGAAACCCTCGAAAGTCACAATTGCCGGTAACGGACAATGAACCGGTGACCTCTTGAATTAAAGCCTCGTGTGCTAGCTCTGAACCGTCTCGATCGCTATGTCAATAGAGTATTGCATAACCACTGCAATAATAGTATAACACAAATTAATTTAATTTCAATTGCATAGCATTTATACTACTGAAAATAACATTGACACATACACATACACATTTTATGCAATATATTTAATGCAGTGTTTTTTTTTGTTTTTTTTAGACTAGCGCAATGTCAAATTCGTTGGTTTGCCATCCGGAAATGTGAATTAGGTATATTATAAATAGTTATGTTTACGGATGTGCAGAAATTGTTTGACGGAGTTCTAATAATATGTCAATGCTATAATGGCAACCACGAGGCTCACAAATAGAATGATCATTATTAGTATTACATGGTTACTACAGGGATGATAAGTGGCGACAAGTATGAAAAAATACCTGACTGTCGTAATACCGGGAGAAAGAGAAAAAGAGGGGGAGAGAATTACATAGAATACTACAAAACCGAAACTTGATTGCAACATGCAGTGACCGATGTTGCTTTTACCGTAGAGAATTCTTTTAACAACAAAAATAATGTGAGCATTTACTAATGATTTCAATTATTTGCTTTAGTAGTCAACTCTAAATATAATTACATTTTAGACTCGCCGTGGCGACGGCTCGACTCTGTGTTCCAGTGACTTCTCTTGTTTTCCTTTCGATTCCACTCTTGATTTATTTGATTCTGTCTGATGTATATTCGAGAGCGTGAAATGATTTTCAAAATTTATCAGAACATTTACACTAGGAAAACTCTCTGTTTGACGCGTTGATAAGCGACCGCGTCCATATCTACGAACTTTCTGTCGAAAAGATCTCAAAGCTAATAAAAACAACAATAAACAACAATTCAAGAATGCGCATTGCAAATATTTTTCTAATTTCCATAGCTATTATACTTCCCGACATTGTTGAATGCAGTGCAATGTGCGTTGCTAAGAATTTTTGTTGTCATTCTGTCTAGTGTATTCGCCGTGGTTCGCCACCGTTACTAAGAGTTTTTGACAGCAATATAAATGTAATTTCTGCCTCTAATACGTACACGATCGCTTTTAATTTAGTATGTTTGTGACCGGACGAAAATTTACTATATAAGATAGCCACCTCTCATTTTGCTGTAACTGTGTTTCAGAAAAATATTTTCGAGTATTTTTTGTTAAATTTGCCAATATGTATCAGATCGCCATAAAATAAACATATTCTTGACCAGAAAAGCGTTATAAAAATATGGCTATCACATTTTGTTAGCATATGGTGCTATACTCTTTCCTCAAAATTGCACAGAACTTTGCTTGTCGACACTTTGATGCTGGACTAACACGATGATCACGACAATTGTTTAAATAAGTCATCGCTACAACTATTGTTACGTCCCTTTGTTCGAACGCAAAGCACAATCTCGTAAATTGCTTATATTATTAGGCCTATAAGTGACGAAGGGGGCCCCCTAATTATATCGCTATCATCGGTAGCCGCGTGACGTCACTGTCAGACACCGAACTATCATAGTCTGTACTTATCAGAGCGTAGTAAGGATGCTACCATTAATTACACACATATCCGTTTTGTCGTTGAGCCCTCGATTACTTAATAGTTGGTTCACACAAATGTTTAAGGTTTAAGATTTACGATTGAACTATAGGAAAACACTAAGATTTAACTTTAGACCTGGAATTCTTAGAGCAGCCAATGAGAGGTGACCTTTTATAAATTCGGCCAATTGTAGCCATCCTACTAAAGCAGTTAGAGAAATTCGTTTCTTAGAACAGAATCTTAAATCATAAACCTTAAATCACAGATAAGGGATTGTATAAAATTAGTTGTCTGTGCTTAAATCCTTAAACATTTGTGTGAACCCACTATATCAGAGAGAGATTGTGACAGTACTAAGAGAAAGAGAAATATTTGGGTTTTGTTTGGAGATTGTCTTCTTGGTTTCAGGTCCGGATTTACTAATCTCGGATTGGTTACCATGGTTTCAACAAACATTACATACAAAAGGCACGGTGGCTTCTACCGGGTGCCATTTTTTAACTCCGATTATCAGAAAAAGTAACCAACTGTAAAATCAGAAAATGTGTAACTTCATCTCTTGTGGGCAGGCAACACGCAAGACACCGGTGCGTCGCTAGTTGTGTGGATGCAGGCGTTTACTTCCGTTGAGGTGCATAAGAGGGTAGGTTTGCAAGTGGCTCGTCACGACTACCATGCTCTATATCAACAATATGCTTTGCTACTTCAGTAAATACGAGTCATGGCTTTGTGTAAATGTGATATTAATTGTCTAAGATGATTTTGCAAACAACAATTCGGCAATAAAAATATTACATGAAAAAATAATTTGTTTAAAACAACGCTTATATTTAAATGCACTAAAAAGTAAAAAATATATTAAACTATTATATCATCATTATTATTTATTGCCTCATCATTATTATTTATCATTATTATATCATTATTATATCATTTGGCACAAATCAACTAGTGAATAGATCATATGGAATATAATCATTTATTTAGATACGTCAAATACGTACGTCAGAGCATTCATGGGAAACTAATGAAAACCCAAGGTCAAAGGTCAAGGTGGCATTCCATAATTTGTTTTTAATAGATTGTGTATCATCAAAGCTTTCAATAGAATGGTCACACGACTATATTTAACGAGTTAAATATTTAATTTATATTAAAGGTCAAATGTCAATAATGTGGGGTCACTGGGTAAACCCCTGGGTAAAACATGGGGTCACTGACGTCATCTATACTTAATATAATTTAGTTTAATATATGTAAGAACCATTTTGTATAAAAAGTACACCTTGAACCAACAGAGTTGTAAATAAAATAATATAACTAAGCAAGTTAAATCCCAGAGTTTCATTCACCTCCGCCTCCCTAAACCATTCAAAAATCCTTTGTCCTACGTGGTCAACTTTGTTCAGTTCATTATTTTCTGCAAGTGGTAAAAATCTTACGTTTCTATCACCAAACCCCGCATTGTTACTTATTTTGCCACTTATCTATTCTACTATTTGGATGGGTATTTGGGTATGGATGGATGTCATCTGGCGTTTTTCATATTTTTGCATGACTCACTAACATAGTCTCGATAAGCGTCGGTTTTTTGTCTAAGACGTTGATAATTACATCGTTAAGCAATAATAATTGTGCTGTAATGGTTTAACAGAAAATAAATAATAATAATAATAATAATAATTCACCCGAAAACGCCCCCGTTCGTTGGCTGATACCGAAATGAGGTTGTTTCGAATCGTGTTTTAAACTGTCCATTAGACGTCACCCGCATATATTAGCAGTGATACAGACGTAAAGCAACAAGAATATTTTGTTTAGTATTTGGATGACTCAAAAATAAAAACGTACGGGTATTTGGTTTGTCCATGAGAAGACTGTATTCATAGCCCACCCGCCACTCCTACAACCGGTCAGTCGGCCGTACTTGCAATGAGATGTTTTCTAAATGGAACATACCATTCATAAAATATTAAGTTTTCACCACGGCAATCGCCAATCACAAGCTTTGAAATCAAGCTAGCTGATAGTCAAAATACATACCTTTTAGCAAAGATTACTGAGTGGAGAAGATGTTTCATCCATATGGGAATTCGTCTGCGCGTGTCTGAGCGAAATTTTCTAAGTCCGACGTGTAGTTCGAATTCTCACCGCAAGAGTCGCTCTTCCAAAGTTTAAAACTCAAGGTCCACTAAATCCCCTGGCACGTACTAGCGATCAAGTAGACCTTGTTTAACGGTAACGAAGGCAAACGCAAGGTCTACTAGATCGCTAGTAGCCGCCAGAGGATTTAGTGGACCTTGGTCAAACGTGCAGGGCTAGCGCTTCTTGCGGTCAGAATTCGAACTAGTGGTGAGACTAAGGTTGGAATTCATAGTCGGCCCCTACACCTAGGGGCACCCATTGTTGCTATGGATTTGTTTTGTTTATGGGAAATAACATGCAAACAATTGTTACCTTGGTAACAATGGGCGCCCCTAGGTGTAGGGGCCGACTATGAATTCCAACCTAAGGTTGGAATTCATAGTCGGCCCCTACACCTAGGGGCACCCATTGTTGCTATGGATTTGTTTTGTTTATGGGAAATAACATGGAAACAACTGTTACCTTGGTAACAATGGGCGCCCCTAGGTGTAGGGGCCGACTATGAATTCAACCTTAGGTTGGAATTCATAGTCGGCCCCTACACCTAGGGGCGCCCATTGTTACCAAGGTAACAGTTGTTTCCATGTTATTTCCCATAAACAAAACAAATCCATAGCAACAATGGGTGCCCCTAGGTGTAGGGGCCGACTATGAATTCCAACCTTAGAAAATTTCAAAAAAACTCGCGCAGATATTTTAACACGGCGATGAAACATCTTCTGCTTTTAGTTGGAACTCATAGGACCGCCGGGAATTATTACAACTTGCCTTTATATGTGTTAAAAAAAAAAAAAATAGTATATGTCCTAACTTTTCACATCCAAATAATGTGTTGTACGGGTGTGATGTCCTTTATTCATACAGCATAGAAGTGAAGTTACTTGTGAAGTCACATACTTGTGAAGATGTTCAAGGACGATTCAAACGTGGAAACGTGTGTGTTTATTCAAGAATCCAAAAAATTTGTTAAAATGTGAGAAATATTGAATCTGATGATTTTTGTATGTGTTACTGTGGATAATAACTGTACCGGTACCTATAGAAGAAATCTTGGCATGGCACGTATAATTTACGGTCCGAGAAGGTTACAGACAGGAAAATACCTTAGCTCAATTCACTGGCATTCCGAAGAATACTTATCCGCAATAAGATTATAATCAAGAATGTTGCGATACATAAAAACAAACAGCAGACGGTCCATAGTTCGATTTCCGATTCGCGCTGGGATTTTTTTTTACTTGGATATTGACGAAAAACTATCTGCATGATACACTTCTAGACCTAAACGGTGACTTTGGAGCCGTCATATTAACGAGGCAGATAATAAATGATGTACAATCCCCCACAGAAAGATAGTCATTGTAACTGAAGGGTTAGGCAGTAAATTAATATAAACTTATTTATTTCGTAAACCAATAATATTGACGATGATGATGATGATGTTATTTGGGTTTTAAGTCCCATATTTGTGCAACTTTGGTGAATATTGAGGTTTTGTAGTATAATTGATTTTGTGACAAAAGGTAAGTCACCTCATTATTCATTTTAGGTGACCGTTGATTGATAGGTGGTGTTTAACGACGTACTCGACAGCTTAGGTCATATGACGTCTTCCGAATCAGGTCCATCTATATCGCGGGAGTCGTCATAAGGGGAGTCCAGCAAAGGAGGGCAGGGCCATGTGGGAGGAGAAATCTTCAGTGGGACAGTGCCCCCCTCCCCCCCCCCCCACACAAGGGAAGGGACAAGGTCTCCTTTCGTCTCATCTTACGACTAACAGAGTCACTATGGGCCTATTCTACCCCAAGCTCCGCCGGGCTGGGTTTGACCACGCCCAATCTGGCTGGAGGTCAACCCGGGCCTAGACAGGTCTCCTTTTGTCGCCTCTCACGACTGGCAGAGTCACCCTGGGACAATTCATTCCAGGGCCCAGACGGGGATTAGGTGTCCGTCGAAACTGCAAATAATAATTATAAAAAACCCATTTCAGCTCGTAGGCCGAAAAACATCGAAGTCTGGTTTACTGTTAGCACGCATTGTTCACATTGTTCGGCTAGACATGGTCTTTGAATAGGGCAGGTATACTTGCTCGCGCCACAACGGTCGACGGACGACTTAATCACTCTGAAGAATCTTTGACAGGAATTTTCCCTCCTTTGCCTCAGAAACCACGTGACAATAGTAACCAATGAGAAAAATACGTGAAATAATTTAGGGCCAGCCCATTTGAGGGTTATTTTACCCACCCACTTTTCGCCGAAACTTGAAATCGCTATTAGAATCGGAGAGTATTCCTTATATTAGGGTTAAGGTGCATAGTTTCACGGGACAGGAACTAACAATAGGGAACACGCGTATGAAAATTTTAATCGTTTTTGTAATACCTTGTCTCTCATTTAATAATTTTGTGTCTTTGAATTTTGAAAAACGGATCAGTCTATGCCTCAAAATAATTGGTTTAGTAACGATAAATAAAAGGGCGCGAAAAACGAGCCGCCGCCATGTAGAGTGGATTTGACGTCATGGTTTTGTACTGTGTACGCTCACCGCCTCAGCGATTGGTCTGTAACACCACGTCTACAGAATCATTGCGTCACAGCCACCTGTACGCGTTTCAGATCCCCGAGTATAAACTTAAATAAATGCGACCACATTAAACCTATTGAAAATTTTCTTTTTTACTTGGGACTTGCATTAATATACTTTTTGTATCTGATACTATTAAATTAGATGTTTGGTTTAACAAAAAAAATCGTACGCGTGTTGCCTATTCTTGGCGTGACCGATCTCGTGTTGTGTAGCGATGAGGGAAGTCGATTCCAAGGGAAATTTTGCATTGTACCCGATAAGCTGTTGGAAAGTGTCGACGGTATTCTTGGCATGGACTTCTTAGTCCACCACAGAGCCAAAATACTTCTGACACAGCGACGATTGCTTTTTGATAACATTCCCATGTCGTCCATGCACGTTGACTGTTCATGTGAGCTACGCATTAACCTTGGAACCTGTAGGGATGATGTACACGTTTTGGACGAAAATATCGCTTGTGTCGATGAAAATGTAGAAGTTGTTGATGGAAATATAGAAAATGAGGAAAATGCAGAAGTTTAACATGTAGAAGCTGTTGATGGAAATGTACAAGATATTGATGAAGGTGTAGAAGATGAAAATGTCGACTACGAAGATGAAAATGTAGAAGCTGTTGACGGAAATGTATAAGATGTTGATGAGAGTGCAGAAGATGAAAATGATGAAGATGTTGATGAAAATGTAGAAACTGTTGAAAAAAGTGTTGAAGATATGAATGAAAATGAAGTTGTTGATGAAAATGTCGAATGTATTGATGAAAGTGTGGAAGATATTGATAGAAAAAACGTAATGGAATCAATAGAAACAGGCAATAGATGTTTAAACGTAAATGAATACCCGTTAAGGAATTGTGTTATGAACCCAGACCCTCTAGATAAAGATAGAGCGGACGATTCTAGGCCAGACGATAAGCAGTGTAGTTTCAATTTGTTGAAGAAAAAAGAAAGGTTTCTGGACATGACCCCGAGTTGAAGCGAAGCCATAACCCGAACAGATAACACACCAGTCACCTTGCTCGCGCGTGTAATGCAGCAGCTAGGACTGAGATGTATTGTCTAGCAATAAAAAAGCATAAATTGTCGTCTGACAACGATGCAGTGTTTGAACCAGATTAAGACCAAGTCGCAGAAGGTGTTTTCGTAGGTACCGTTCTATATCAGCCTCAGGATTCTAACATAGTACCCATAAGGCTAATTAATACCACTGACGAGCAAATAAAAGTATATACTGGCACCACTATTGATCGTGCAAAAACGTTAGATCAAGGAGAACTTATCGGGGGGAAAACCCACGGAGTAATCTGCGGATTAAGCGACGACCATGACTTTAGTCAAGAAGGTCGTGATAATGCGCGTGAGGGAATAACCAGTTACGCTAGTTTTGTAGAAAGCCATGTAGATGAAGCCGAGATTTTAAGTGCCACTTTTAACTTAGATCTTACCCAAGGATGAACCAAATAAATTAAATTTTTTATTAGATAAAAACAAGGATGTATGTTTGACTAAGGGTAGAAGTTTAGGTGCACTACTAAAGTAAAGCATCAGATAATCACGGAGAGTGAACAGCCAATCAGGAAAGCCCCATATCGTGTTCCTTATCATCAACGCGAGGCATTGCAGAAAGAAATTTCGGAAATGCTTGATCAAGGAATAATCGAACCTTCTGTCAGCCCATGGAGTGCACCCCTAGTTTTAGTGAGTAAAAAGTCGTTAGATGGTACACCCAAGCTTAGACCTTGCATAGATTTTAGAGCATTAAATCGGATAACTAAAAGAGATGTGTTCCCATTTTCTAATATCCATGAGACCCTTGATATGTTAGGAGGAACGACCCAATACTCGGTGTTAGATTGTGTTGTTGCCCTTTGTAGATTTCAGGAAGTAACGGCACCATTTGAAAGAATTTCATTAGATATAGTAGGACCACTAGTAGTATCAAACTCAGGCATGAAGTATATCCTCACATGCCATTGCGCTTTTACAAAATATCCCGAAGCTATAGCATTGCTTGATCAAAAGAGTGGAACTGTAGCTAAAGCTTTTGTTGAGAATATTATTGTTAAACATGGAGTTCCCTTCCAGTTGCTTACTGATCGCGGAGCGAACTTCACATCAAAGTTGATGAAAGATATCTGTGTATTGTTAAAAATTAAGAAACTGCAAACTACCCTGTACAATCTCGCTTGCAATGGACAGCTCGAAAGAAGTCACCGAACATTCACTGGCATGATATCCCATTTTATAGGTAAAGACCAACGCGACTGGCCTGATTGGTTACCTTTCGCCCATTAGCTTATAGGAGTACGCCTCACAGTGCAACAAAGGAAACCCCATTCTTTCTTATGGACGTGACATAGTTTTACCTTTCGACGACATTCTCTCACCCAGAAAGATTCATTACGGCGTTCATGAACAATACAACGAAGAATTAAAAAAGAGGTTGCAAGTCACCTTTGAAAATGCCAAAGAACATCTTAAAATAGCCGCCGATAAACGTGAAATCCAATACAATAAATCTAAGAAAACGACGCCTGTTACCTTTAAGTTAGGCGAACGCGTTAACATAAATAACCCTGTAATTCCAGTTGAACTGAGTAAGAAATTTCTAAAGAAATGGTTAGGAGGTAATATTAGGACGTGTAATATTATTGCCTGGACCTGTGACAGCAGTTCAGGCGCGTCGGAACGTTGTTGATATAAGGGGGGGGGGGGGGGTAATTCCAGAGTCAATAGATGGTAATAGTAAACAAAACGGGATCAAAAAATGTTGGTTTTTATATGTGTGAACCCTCCCCAAATCCACTATTAATCGTTATCAACTTGGATAGTTTAATTTGTACTAGTAACGAGGTGGGTGATGTAGGGTCAGGGGCGATGTTTTATGTTTGCACTAGTGAGATTTTGACTCCTGTTTGCAAATAAAGGCATTATTAAGTCCCTGTCGCCGGAGGCAATGTCGCAGTTGGCGAAAAAAAATGTTGGCCCTGCATTATGTTTGATGGCCTAGAACGCGTTTTGAGGTGATATCTTGTCATAAAAAACACTACAACTGCTACAACGGATAAACGTTCCTGCTTTTGTGTTGTTGGGTTGCTTTTTCCTGGAAATGAATTGTTGACAGTTTACACAATCATCCGACGTTACGTTTCCAGTAAGTAGAAATCTTGACTTTTCGGGCACGTAACCAAGGACCACATACATATAATATATTTTCAAATCTAAATCTGCCCCCCCTATGCCCCCATGCCATGAAAGTTAGGGAGGCAATGCCCCCCTTGCCCCCCCCCTGTTCCGACGCCACTGCAGCCGTTATAAAAGAAATCTATGGAAAGAAGATTCAAACTGTTCATGTTAATAGACTCAAACCCGCAGGTACTCTTGACGATTTCCCACCCGGTTGTTATGAAGACGGAGCAATGAAACCAAGGGTAACCGAAGTAAGCGAGACTTGTGTCACGCATGAATCTAAATCGAACCCCGTACTATTCGCTGACGAAGACGACGACAACGAGTATATTTTGTACTGTCGCCAATTAGAGCTAGATATAAATTACGTAATAACTGAACCGAATCACATTGAACTTGACCCCACAGATAACATCATAATTGACCCAACGACTCAGATAGACCGCCAGCGGACGACGCTGCCGTCACAGGCCGTCATGGAAAATCCTGAAGTCGAACCCGATCCCCCTCCAAAGACTCTCCCCTCGTACAACCTAAGAAGTCAACGGACGGTGCCCCGACAACCATGGATTTCAAACAAAAGGATTTGATGGATCTATTGTTAATTAGCCAATTTAAAACTACTAGATAGAAGCTAGATATAAACAAACAAACAAATTTGGAAAGAAAATCACAAAAAAAAGATATATAATCATAAAGGAAAAATAATCAAAGGGAAAAACAATGTATAATGGATATTCACATAGAAATTGTATTATAACTTGTGACTAATAATGATCTAAGCTTTGTTATAGGAACTACCATGTTCTCCTTGATGTGTGCCTTGTTGACGATGGTGTCTGCCGATACAATGTCATTATCTAAGGGCATTGTTTTCGTGAATGAATGCGAATATCTCTTGTCTGGAGACAAGTGGATCATCACTATTGATGTCTACTATCATCATTTTCGAGAAACTTTGGTTCAATTTTCCAGCTTCGTAACCTTAATATTACCAAAACACCAAACTCAAATGATACTGAGATTAGGGACTTTATCAATAAACTTGAACGAGAAATCAAGCAAATAAATATCGAGGCTAAATTATCCATGCGGTAAGTTAATGAACTAGAGCGCTCGTTAATGCCTTTAATCAAGAAAACGTCTATTAGAAACAAACGAGCTCTGGTGAATGTAGGAGGAACTTTGCTTAAATATTTATTTGGGGCCTTGATCCATGACGACATTAAACCAATTAATGAAAAAATACAAAAACTTAGTGTAATCACTAAAAGATTCGTACATTCAGCCAAAGATCAGTTAAACATTTTGAATGACACTATTACTACCAGAAGAAATCGAGACTCCATTCAACGAGTAAATTCAGCTGTTAGATTGTTAACGACCGAAGTGAAAAAATTTAGATGTATAGAGTTCACTGAGAAAATTTCATATCTTGAATGGAAAGTAAAATGCAATTAGCATATTAGGCTCATTAATGCGAGCTCTAGGGTCGACTCGATCTCGACGATATTAAATCCGATATAAATTCATTTTCACAAGCCTTAGATATGACAGCGCTTGGAAGATTACATACATACTTCCTCTACTCTGACTCGTTGTTTAACTTACTAACTGAAATATAACCGCGTTTACCGGTAAATGTAACGCTTATGACAAGTGACAACCCTAACCAAAGATGAAGTTTATGCATATTACGTTTTAGCGAGCGTACATGCTGTTTCTTCCCAAGGAAAAGTACGATTATTTGTTGAATTACCTTTAAAAGCACCTGATCGTTTTTATAATCTATACAGAGTTTTACCATTGCCATACTTACAAAATGGGAGTAGAGTACATATTTATGTGCAGCCATCACATCTATATTTCGCTATTACTAACGACCAACTAACATATTCGGTTCTGAGCACTGAAGATTTAATACAATGTGTTGACCGAGGTATGAAAATTGGTCACCCTCGTTGGCCAGTGAGAAGTCACACTGAGCCTTCGCCTGCCTCTTCTCATTATTTACCGGCGATACTGTATCTGCCACCACAAATTGTGACAAGCGATCAGTACAAAGTTATCCTCCGATATTTTATAGATCAAAAGACTATTATACATGGATCTATTTTGTCAGTTCCCCTATTTAGTGCATTATGCAATGTCAAGGCAAGCCCTCTGAAAAACCGACTGTTACAGCTAAACAGTTGACTGGAACAGGAGTACTAATGGTGCCTCCTTCATGCTTTGTCACTCGTCCAATTTTTGTACTGTTACCACACTCACAGGGCGTCAGCTTTGTAGATCATCCCACTAAAGTGTTCAGATTACCTCCAGTGACCTCTATCTCAACTAGACGAGAGGAACAGTTTTTGAATACTACAACTGACCCTGTTGTATTTGAGCAAATTAAAACGTTAATTGATCAATCCAGTAAGAAAAGTAACAAGGAGATAAAAGGGATAAGCGATTCCACGCTTTCATCCGAAATAAATAAAATAAATTCAGAATCAATGTCATTAATGAAACCCCATGAACATGAATGGATGACGATGGGTATAACAATCATAGTACTTATATTTGTCGTTATGAGTTGCACAGCACCTGGGAGGAAGTTGGTCACCAATTTGAGACAACGTTTCCGGTCCAAGTCTATACCCCAACCTATGGAGATTGAGCCACCTGTAGAACTGGACGATCTCGAGCAGCCACCCCTCATTTGTCCGCTACCCGAAGAACAGCTTGCTCGCCACTGTACGCCACCGCTGATGCAGCCTCAACGAGTGAACGATCTGTCTCAGATTTCACCCGTCCTCCAACACAGCATACTGCATACGCCACGCTTGGAAGCCAACCCCTGGACGACCCGGCGGACGTTTACATCTCTATACATGTCCAACCAAAACCATATACAGCAATGGTGTGCGCAGACCTCTAATAAATCGTAATTTTCTAAGATTCACAGTGACAGTTACCAGTCACTACCCGCCACTGAAGATTATACTTCTTTTATGAAAACTCAGTTGAATTCAACGCTTGTCTCGCATAGTAATATGTTATTCCCCACTTGAATATAAGTTACGAGGGTACGCACATCTGACGTAACAGCCCAACTACAACAATGGAATAAATGAATTGAACTGGTGGACAAACAACAAGCCTTCAAAGTAATATCGTTGCAAATAATGAGGAGAAACAATTAGTTGTAACGATAGTAACTGCTCGCCAGTTAAAATTTATGTTAAGTAATGGACAGCAACTATGTGGAAGTGTGTAAACGTTCTGAACGTTTGTTTTTTCCAACTTCAGAACTCCATATTTTTTTTTTGACAGCTTTGCTTGTCCATCGGTTCAATTCATTTGTTTCATTGTTGTGTTTTGGTGTTGTGCGTACCCTATTATTCATGTTGTAGAGTATTGTTGCACGTAACCTTGTATAGTTATAGTAATATGTTATTCCCCACTTTAATTGGAGTTACAAGCTTATTATTCAAGTTGTGCAGTATTGTTGCACGTAACCTTGTATGGTTATAGTAATATGTTATTCCCCACTTTAATTGGAGTTACAAGCTTATTATTCATGTTGTGCAGTATTGTTGCACGTAACCTTGTATAGTTATAGTAATATGTTATTTCCCACTTTATTTGGAGTTACAAGCTTATTATTCATGTTGTGCAGTATTGTTGCACGTAACCTTGTATAGTTATAGTAATATGTTGTTTCTCAATGTATTGTATAGCTATGAGATTATTATTCATGTTGTGCAGTATTGTCGCACGTAATTATGAAACCCTGGTAAAATGATTATTAATCATGGTGCAGAGTATCTTGCATGTAACAAAGTAATTAGGGTAGTAAGAATACCATAGGCGTGCGCAGCGTCTAACATTAGACCCGGCACAAGGTGACGTGGTACAGCCGGGGTCTGGGGCGAAGCCCCAGCCACCGGAGGCAATTTCGCCGTAGGCGACAAATTTTTCGGTTGATGCACTAACTTTTATGGCCTAAAACGCGATTTTAAGACGTGACGCTTTTCGCTGTCATAGGATCTTGTGGCCCCTATATAGAGCTATGTTTCGTATGTTAAGTAAATTTAAATTATAAATTATTTGCGCATCCCCGGGTGAAGCTTGCATTTGCGTAAAAACGCGCTACCGACAGTGCATTGTAATTTAAAGACCAGGATTTAAAGTTAAGTTTAAAGTTAAACTGCTCTCGGCCCAGGCCAGGTCTAAAGAAATTGGAGTCCAGGGCGGCCCGACCGCCAAGTTGACACATTAGGTCCGGCCTGGGCCGAATAGGCCTGGGCGGTGCGCACGCCCATGAAGAATACCCAGGTGTTATGAGAATTCAACCTTACCAACTCAATGAAATGAGGAAAGTAAGACAGACATGTCAAGGTCATTAGTTATGTTCCTGCTCGCGATAACGATAGCAATGTTTGTCCCTGCCAGTGGTGTATTCGAGCCTGGGCGGGCCTGGGCGCCGCCTAGGCACTTTTATTTGGAGGCTGGGCTAGCCCAGGTGCTTTTTAACAGCCAACAGCCCATATTATATCATTACAATACATACACGAACGAAGTCCTACATTGCTAAACAAAGAACAACCAGGCGTAATTAAAAACATCTTCTATAATTGAAGCAGCAAAAATATGACCAAATATACATAGCTTCAAAACGATGGACAGAATAAACAGGTTTTTGTTGCAGGTATCAAATTTGATAGTTGTTAGGACCCCTTGTGGATAGTTAAAAACGACGATTTCATTGTTCTATCTGACAGACTACAGTATGGGGCTAATTAACATCGAAAATCCAAAAGAGAATTCTAAATACATGTATATGGCCTCTGAATTTTTGCTCAAAAACGTCCCCTCAAGTTCTTTAACCCCGTTCAATTTCTGTAACATCGTTTTCCACCCACTTACATTACCCCCCCCCCCCCCCCCCTGTACGTAAATTCGACCGCCCAGGCACCTTATATTTTAGGAATACACCACTGTCCCTGACCCATCTTGAGATGACCTCTGTTGCACATTGCATAGCTGGTAAATCCAATATTGAGATATGGAAACGACCTTTGACTGGCGGGTGGACGCAAAACATCTCAGAGAAAAACCCAGCGTTCGAGTAATACTCGACATAAGCGAATAAATAAACAAAGATAAAATTAGTTGTGATTTCGCAACTGAACATGATGACAATGTCACGTGCTGAATGCATGGCATGTATTACTGCCTGCAACCGCATAATTAAATGGATAAATTAAAAACTTCGATTGTGCCCTTCATAAAGCTATCGTCACAGATAACTAATTAACTACGTAGTTAATTAGTTATCTGTGCTATCGTTATAATAACCGTATAAAAATAACTGTAAATCCTAAGTTGCTCATTCAGGCGAACGTTGCAATCATTATTATTATTTATTTATTTACAATTCATGGACACTACAGCATTTTATGCCAATAGGCGTGACCACCAAACAAAACAAAAAAAAACATTCTACACAATAACAATACACATAACAATACATATTATCTGCAATACAATTGCTTTGTCAGGTAATAAAAATTAATCAGCAATGCTGTCAACAGTAAAAGGGACAATTAAAAACGTTAAAAACAATAAACAATAGCCAAGGCGCATCAGAAATTTACAGGTAGATGTGGAAAGAATGAAGCATAAAAAGAATGAGGACTAGATGTGATGTCCACAGAGCCAGGAAGAGCGTTATATAAAGACGGAAGGCGTGTGAAGATGGAGCGTCTCTCTAGGTTGATGCGGCAGTTTGGTATATGGAACAGGTTATTTAGGCGTGTTGTCCGGCCGGGTACATGAAGGCAAAGGTTAGTGATAAGGTAGTCAGTATTAACACGGCCATTAAACATCTTATGCAACAAAACTAGTTCGCATCTCTGTCTACGTATGTTAAGAGTGCATAGACCCATCCTAGATAAAATATCAACGGTTTCGAGATCGCGATAAGAAAACTCTAGATTCTAGAACAAACAATGCGACAGAAGAAAGACGTTACTCTGTCAAGAAGGTCCAAATTAGTATCGGCTGCTGATGCCCATATCTGGGAACAGTAGTCGAGAATGGGTAACACGCATGCCGTAAAGAACGCCTTGAGAGCCTTCGGTCCTTT
The DNA here is from genome assembly GCA_945910005.1 of Isoperla grammatica. Lineage (NCBI taxonomy): Eukaryota > Metazoa > Arthropoda > Insecta > Plecoptera > Perlodidae > Isoperla > Isoperla grammatica. The sequence continues at coordinate 32,719,890 of OX246739.1, forward strand.
ATATCAGTAAACCTGTATTATAAACCAAGCATTTGCATCGCCTTCGCACGTATTTTGTTGATATGTCCTAAAAACTGAAGTTTGGGATCAAACAAAACCCCGAGATCGTGAACAGATTTTAGTTTGGAGAGATTTGTGTTAAGACATAATGTAATTAAAATTAATCGCGTCGTAAACTTTCAGAGTAATTGAGATTACCCCGCATTTTTTAACATTCGGATTCAACTGCCGAATGTGGCACCAATCGACAACTCTGTCAATAGAGTGTTGTAAGACGATAACATCACGCAAAGTTTTAATTACTTAAAATAATTTGCTGTCGTCAGCAAATAACAGAACGTCCACTTCAAATGGCGAAAGGTACTCAGGCAGATCGTCAGTAAAAAGTACGAAGAATAAAGGTCCAAGCGAGCTTCCCTGGGCGAGGCCATACCGGATGTGACATCGGTCCAACCAGAGGTAGCACCACCAACCACAACTCTTGGCTTCCGATTATGGAGGAAATCACTCAAGACTTTAAGTAAATTACCTGTTATGCCATATCTCTGAGAAATTTTATGAATCAGAAGTTTATGCTTAAGTTTATCGAAGGCTTTTTCAAAGTCTATGTGGACAACGTCAAGCTGAGATTTATCCTTAATAGCTTTGACATCAGCTGTGTGAAGCACTGCAAGATTAGTAAAATTGTTCGGTAAGAAACCATGCTGTGCCTGTGATAGATGCCCCCTAGAACAAATTTGATTAGGCGACGGTTATTTTTTCATATAAACTGGAGAAAACAGGTAGCAGGGAGATGGGTCGATCATAGAGATATATACTACTTCGTAGTATATATAGGCCTATATCTCTATGGGTCGATAATGTTTCACATCTGACTTGCTCCCTGATTTTAAAATAGTTTGCAAACATTCCATTGCATTGCAAACTGTTGCAAACTGCCAGTTGGTTACTTTGTGATCCGTTTTCCCTGCAGATCTGCCTACCAGTCCTTAAGTATGGTGGCCCCTTTCGTACCTTGTACCTCATCAAACCTCCTCACTATACTTGGTTCCAACCTAACTAACACCCTGCCAATTCACTAACCTGAAAGGGCTACTTAACCGTCGCCTTCTTTTAAATTTAAATGTTGTTCAAATGTTGTTGTTGTTAAAAATGTTTAATAATAAAAAGTATAGAAAAACACTTTCTTTTAATAATAATAAAAAATAAAAACACAACACGAACAATATAACCACAGTCATAAACTTAAAAAATACCTAAGTGGGTTAATTTTCGAGAAGGCTGTGGTGTGGTTACGAGACCTTCACGAGACAGGCACTTTCTACCACGCACACGCGCGCTCCCTCTGACGGCCGACTGACGCAGCGAGTTGACGCAGTGGTCGTGGTCGCGGCTGTATCGTTGAGTGAGAAATATATTTCTCACTCAACGATACTAGATTATATTTCCGATGTTTTCCTCATCCATGCGATATATACACTTGGAGCATGGATAGTTGGGTTGATAGGGTAAAATATGTTTGGCACTTGCCAACTATCCATGCTCTAAGTATATACACAAACATCCATACATCCACATCGGTGGCGATACCCGACTTCAAAAGGCGGCAACAGTCGTGTTAGTGCTTCCAGAGTGCCGGTAGATAGCGCCTGTATGCGGACCTAGATCGGCTGCGGTCACTCAGGCAATGTATGTTGGATACTTGTGGACCCAGAGTAGAGGCAATCTTCACGCATTGCATTCTTTCGTTCACCTCGCCAGCCAGAGTAACCCGTCAGATCAGTAATGTCACGTGACTTTACTTCACCGGGTCAGAGTTTTCAACCCGAGTAAACAAAAGCGTTTCGGAGTAGGGTTGCTTTGCAAATGGATGCCGTGCGCTTGCATAGCTAAACATAACCTTCAAATTGTTTTGAATTTTTTGTAATTCCTGATGTAATAATAATAATAATAATAATCGTTTATTTAGCTGTAGTTAGCTATTAAATTACATTACAGCAATTATACATCATATAAATTTATACACTTTACTTACTTTCTGCGCGCAATTCATTAATAGCCTACTCAAAACACGGTTTTGCGCCCAAATATCTACATGCATCATCCACAGCCACTTTTAACACCACCATCAAGATCATAACATTTTGTATTTTTCGCCCAAACCTAAGGGTGTGTTCTTTGAAACGATCTGTTGATCGAGTGGAGCGTGCGCGGTCACGTGACCGAACTGTCAGAGCATTGCAATGATAAAATAACGTTGGAATGAACACACCGCTTGTGTGTTTGGTTTGGAACATCTAGAGATGAAAAATAACCTTATTTAGAACTTGATCCGACCACTTTATCTAAAGTTTTTCAACTATCAAGCGGTGTCTGCCCTAGGATAGCTAAACAAAGGATGGTAAACATTTAGGTTGGAATTCATAGTCGGCCCCTACACCTAGGGGCACCCATTGTTGCTATGGATTTGTTTTGTTTATGGGAAATAACATGCAAACAATTGTTACCTTGGTAACAATGGGCGCCCCTAGGTGTAGGGGCCGACTATGAATTCCAACCTTAATATCAAGACATAATATGCTTCTTCTACTGGCATTAGCTATGGCCTAGCCATGCCTGGGCCTCCTAACCTCAAAACATAGGCCTTCCCGCCAAAATCATTAATGCATGTTTTAAATTATGACTTAATTTGTATTAATCACTTACTTTTTACTGCATGTTGGCCCAGCATGTGGGCACCCACATATTCACGATATTTACATTTATAAAAAATAGTAAAAGAAGTATCAAGTATGCACATTGCACAAAGAGTGAATCAAGAAGGTTATGCATCTGTTAAATCTCATCTCCAGATCCGAGTATGTGGAGCGCGCTCTGAGCGCTCCACTCGGGATTACAAGAACGATGCGGAGCGTGCTCTGATCAAATAAGAGATCGAGTATAGAGCACTCTGATTGCTCAGATCGTTTCAAAGAACACACCCTAACTTACCCTGCTCCCGACTCCCGAGGCAGGTCACTTTTTTGGTGATCGGGCTAGAAAACCGGGTTTACGATTGGCGTCAACTGGCATAGTTGCCGAACGCACCAGAGTAACCTGCTACTGATCGAGTTTGGTTTGCGGACTGACAGATTGCTCTGGCGAGGTAAACGAAAGCGGATATTCGAGTATTGAAACAGAACCGGCTCTTTTTCATTCGTGCAGGTGGTGCAGGCCCTCATTGCGACCAAACCACCTACCAATAATCCAATGCCCAAGTAATTTACGACCTGCCCCCCACCCCCCCCCCCACCCTTATGACAACCCCTGCTGATGATGTGTGATGGATCTAATTAAACTAAACTATAGTGGCTGAGTGGTAGCTGTCGAAAATGCCGTAAAACAACACTAACGTGTAATAAATTCGTCAGTCAGAACGCTCAAAGCGTCGGTCAACCAAACAACCTACTTTGCCTTGTTTTAAAAATTACTCCTCGCACGTGCTGGTAGATGGCGCGCGTGTTGTGGGTCCAGTAGAAAGTGGTAGAAATACCGCGAATTTCAAATAAATTGAATTTGTGATGCTGACGCTCTCTCTAGACTTTTATAAACAACTAATACGAGCGTCGGCCAAACAAACCACTGTTTTAGGTTTTCGAGCAGCTTTATGGCGCTCTATCTCTCGCTTTTTATAGATAACTATTTTGAACGACGGCCATACAAACAACTGTTTTACCCTGTCGAACGGATTCGTGGCGCTCTCTCTCCCTCCCTTTTCATATATACAACTGATTACCCTGTCGGTCAAAAAATCGACAGCTTTGGCGTGAAGGGCTGTTTCATCACGTTATCTGATAGCACCGGGCATCGGCCATACAGTCGCGTGCTGTGCTATCAAAATTTACAGACTGCTACAGTGTCACACGAAGGAAGCAGAATGAAGTCCCAACAATGGCAGCTCATAACGAGTCAGATTAAATGAGTCAGAGTGTCGAAGAGAGTTAATCCTCCCCGTACACATGGCCGGACCTTTGTTCCACACAGGAAGTACAGCAAGGGTTGGCGGCCGGCTAATCCCCCACTCCACGTCTTGGTCACGCCAAGCAATGCACAAGGCTTAAAATAGTGTTTGCAGTGACGTACACGCCAGCCTTTGAGCGCGAGATGAGATGAAATGTGCCCGGCTGGCTACCCGATGAATGTTAGTAGCAGGCACGGCGACCGGACGGTGGATTGTGTTCCTTGGTTCAGCGCTGCCTGCCCTGGGCTCGATTCCAACGCTGACATTTCGTTACTCAGTTCGGGCGAAGAGAGTGAGTGAGTGAGTGAGAGGTGGTGAAGGCGTAACTTCACGCGTTCGCGAGGCTCCTGCAGGACCGGTACATCCAGCACTAGACTAGTACAACATCCAGGACTAAGCTATAACAACTTCCAGGACTAGGCTCATCGCTCATATCATTCGGCACTAATGTAACAACATCCAGGACTGAACTAACAACGTCTAGGACTAAATTATAAAAACATCGAGGACTAAGCTATAACAACATTCAGGACTAGGATAAAAAATATCCATTTTCTTGGCTAACAACAACCAGGACTAAGCTATAACAACATCCAGGGATAGGCTAACAACAACTATTACTAAGCCATAACAACATCCAGGAGTAGGCAAACAACAATCAGGACTAAGCTATAACAACATCCAGGACTAGGCTAACAACAACCAGGACTAAGCTATAACAACATCCAGGGCTAAGCAAACAACAACCATTACTAACCTATATAACAACATCCAGGACCAGGCTAACAAGAACCATAATTTTAGGCTATAGCAACACAGCCAAGTGCGCTAACATAAGAATAGTAAGTAATTTGCTACATAACATCCAGAATTAACACAAGTAATGTGATGACAAAAATGTGTTCCTCAAATATAATTTATGGCTACACCAGCATCTAGACTTTGTTAATTGATAACAGGTGACATCCAGACAGCCTAATCCACTAGTGACTAGTGACTAGTGACTAGTGACTTCTACCAGCAAAGAACTAACTCTCAACATCGACAATTGTTACTACTTGCAAGGATATAACAATAACCAGATCAAGCACGAAGTGAAAACGTCTAAAACTAACCCCCAGTATGTTTTAGTATTACAGCTGCAAAAAAACTATGACTCAAAAGATGTGAACTAACTCTACAGATTTAGGAGCAACTAAAACGATTCTAATAATACTTCAATTAACTGTCCATCTCTTCACAATGAAGATCTAGACGAACATTACGCGAGTGTCGGGCAAACAGTCTTAACAGTCTGCAGTGTTTATGTGGACCTTCAAGAAGAACGAACTTACAACACTGAGGGAGAAGATTGAGCGGCCGTGAAAATGTCGTACAGGAGCTATGTAAGTATCACAAAAACAACAAACTGTTCTAATGTTATAAACTGTGACTGGTAATGTGGCGCCTCGAGCCCGCTTTTATTGGGATTAACATAAAGAAAACAACACTCATTTCCTATACTCTACTCTCCCCCCCCCCCCCTCGTACCCTTCTACTGAAAGTTTCGAAGTTATTAAAAGAAGTGACAGCTTTAAACAATAAATACAAAAGAAAAATATTGTTAAGATTTGAAAAACAATAATTTGTTTGTAAAATTCAATAAATGTAGTTCATGAGCATAATATTTTAGGTTTCTGTGCTAACGAACAACGTCAAGAACGTTGACATCTCATACTACGTTTACCAACAGAGCCGAGTCCGTACCGAATGGTACGGACTCAATAGTCCTCGGTACCGTTGGTACGTACTGAATTGTTTATCACGGAAATCTCGTACTAACCCAAGTCTGTACGTACCGAATCGTACGGACTCGGCTCGCGTGGTAAACGTAGTAATAGACAATGTTGTAGATGGTGGCATTCTCTCTAAGCTAAGGCACCGTACTATTGCACTAAATCGAGTACTTAGTGCGTGTATTCAAAAATGCAAAAGGACACGGTGCAGTCATAGATCTGTAGAAAGAGGTTTACATTTTAGAGCGTGTCCTCATTGCATCAAGATTGAAGAGGACACAATTCTCTGATCGGTACGCATACTGCCCGACCGGTACTTCAACCATCATTCGTACGCGTATAGTTCTTACATACCACGTGTTCATAATATTTTCACTTATAGCTGATCGGCTACATAAACACCTTCCTATTAAAAAAATAACCGTCATAGTTTTATCTAAGTTACTTCCTATAGTTCTGGGAACGACGCAAAACTGGCGGTGTGATCAGCCAAGAAATCCTCTTATTATTGCGACTCATTAGTAATTTCTTATGATTCACCGATTCCAGAGTCTAGTAGCTACTAAGAAGTAAAATCAATCTTTATTAATAACAATATAGATCGAAAACTGACCAATCCATCGTACTAATCAATATAAAACAGATTTATTCATTGATTTTGATTATTTGTTGTTGTAAGACGTACTCGACAGCCAAGTCATACGTCATACGACGTCAGCCTTTCAGTCGCCTTTTACGACAGGCAGAGCTACCCCGGGCCCAGACGAGGAAAACATTTACTATCCCGAATTATACTACCAATAATACACATTGCCACCATACGCAAAATTATGTTAGATGTACGATGTTGTTTGAGAGGGCGGCGGGGGGGGGGGGGGGGGGGGGGGCGGTAACATGATTATATTTTATTATTGTAGCGATTGTGCAGGACGATGATGGAATATGTATCAATGAGGTATAAACTACAGAGAAAGAGGTATAAAGACAGTCCAAGAAGAGATGGGTGCCCGAGAACAATTTGAGAAGTCCAATGATATTTGCCACTTATTAGCCGGAAATTTGTATCGTCTTGCCAGATCAGATAATATAACAAGGCTGGTCATTGGTCAATAGATTCCTATTTCTTGAAAGAAACTTGGAACGTGTACGCGTGTACGTATATGCAAGCTACTATTCATCCACTATTAATTAATTCTTCAATAATAATGATTTAAAAAAAAACTATTCTCTGTATCTTCTCTTCATGACACCATGAGGTTGGTTATAACCAGCTCTTCTGTCTGTTAGTGTTGCAGTTAGGTTATGCTAACAACATCCGTACTTATACTACTATATGCTATAACTGATTTACAACGACTATACATTATTATGAATGTACATCCTGCAATAAAGAAATACAGATGTAGCAATAGAGGTAATTATACTCTAGGTATCCAATGAAGGTCAAAAACATACTAGAGATTTATTGACAAAATTCGTTGATTTGAAACAATTGGAAATATAAGTGATACACTCGTTATGAGAAAATTTCATTTTCTGCACTGAAAATTAATAGACACGTCCAAAATGATGCAATCGAATAACCAAATACTATAACGCAGTAGTCAAGTGAGAAGTTACTAAAAAGTTAAAGTAGCAATTAAGCTAGGTGAATGACCTCCCTTAAATACACATTTTGGATGGTGATGGGTGATTCTGAAAAAATGTCAGTGGGTGTCGTGTTTATCATACGTCTACGTGCAGAACTTGAAGCTCGCGGTAGAGAGCAAGCGTTTATTAATAGTCTTCATATTTTAGCCAAGACTTATTATTTTACTAAATCTTAAACTGTAAATCATTAGTTCGGTTCTTCCTGCTTCCAATCAGAAGTCCCTTGGTTCGATATAAGTTCGGATTAGGTCTTGTAAGAAATTACATTTACATTTTAAATTGCGTATATTTACTGTACTTTCAAAGATTAAAATTAAAGTTGTAATAATTTGTTTGCGATAACGTAAAACCATCAGCATTCATATACTAGCGTGTATGAAAACATGACTTTTGGTAGCATATCAACGACGAGGCACTCAAAGATTATTAACTGACAATGGCACAACAATAGCATTAGATACGACTGACTGTGCTATGACATCACAAAGGCAACTCCATTGCTGCATCTTTCTTTATTAATTGGTGCATATTCAATGTTTATTAGAAACAAAACAAAACACGAACGCGATGCTATTTTTATAATCGTATAATTAACCCTATAAATACTCATTTTGCTAAGTATGTCTACAGGGCAGGCAGGCGTTTTATTTATCTGTATCTCCCCCCGCCCTCATCTCCTCTTGTGTTTAACCCCTCACCGTCAAACTATTATAATTGTCCTCATTTACTTCCAAATATTTGTGTCTCTGTCAACAATCTGCCCCTATTACCCGATCTACTCTGTCGTACGACCTGCGCGATAAAAATACCGAACCGACGTTTGTCTGTCTAAGAGCAAATGTAGTGAGGGTGTCGAGGAAATTGAAAATAACCGCTACACAGGATACATAAAAAGTAGAAACTAAACGATATGTGTGTATTCCTACATTTGTCTCTCTCTAGACGTTTCAAACATTCTGTTTGGATCTGGTGTCTAACTTCACACAGCTTGGTCGTTAGTTACGGGAGCACTCGAGTCGAGGATTCCTTCAACCCATCTTACACTGCAACAGCCTGTCAGGAAAGTGGTGGGTAGGTGTAGGCACCCTCTACTACAACTTGCTCTCCCCTACAATATAGCAGGTACACTCAATTGAGCGGGTTGTGACATCACATAACGAACAAACAATCTTTTAGGCAACTCCGTTGTTGAAGCTGTGGTTGTAGCTTTCTTTGGTTGGTACATATTCAATGTATGTCCGAAACAAAACACGGAAACATGGCTATTTTTAGAACCGATGACTTGTGCAATTGCATTGGAGTGGTTATTAATGTAACTTGATCACTTTGTTTTTATTGTTGTAGACGAGTATTGTTTGCTAGTAGCAAATACTACACGTACTATGTCAAACACTGTATAAATGTATTATGCTGATGATTATCCGCTAAACAAATGGAACAATGTGCGAATCTTCCCTATTCCTAATGTACATGTACGTCAATATGCATACATCGAAACAAACGCAACCGCTAGTTTCATAAAATCTCAGCTAACAGGCAACACATTCTAATTCGTCCCCCTTCCTCAAAAAGACGAAACCTACGGACCAAACATCTTGTTGTGTTGTTGGTCGCATGGACGCCGGCGAGTCTACAATTACCAGTCGGGGGTTGACTCGAGGGGTCACGGGTCACGCGGCCCTCATTTGTCCTCATCACTGTGACACTCCAGTTGTCGTACCCCTTGCGCTGATGACGTCACTCGCTTCGAGATTGCCAAATATTGAGCTCTTTGTCGAAAATAGAAATAAGTGCGTTGATGAGAGGACGGGTTGGATATATGAGATATTGTTGATGATGATAAATAAAAATAAATAAAATAAATTCACATTTATAGTCTACCCACTCAGTAACTAAACTGATTTGCAGTGGGGGACTTTAATTTAAAGTGACTAAACCAACCCTTTACGTCTCTGTTATTGCAATCATGTTATTCGAGACGATGAGGGGTGACATATCAAGATGAAGTATTCCTTGTGCGGGATTCGAGCCCACGTCCCTCGATATACCGCACGGTTGGGACCTGTTCTATGCTTAGGACCTTCGTCCCAACCAAATTCCAGTCAAAAGGTGGTAACTTCTACTGATGCGGACTATGTGATAAAAGCATGAAAGTTTGTTCCAATTACTGATTCAAGTTCTCATACATTATCATGAGAACGTGCTTTATTTTGAAAGTGGTTGTAGTTAGAAAGAGATGCAGGTTTACTGTCCTACTCTTGCGAGTATATGTATATACTTGTACTATATAGATATTTCCAAGTAGAATACCCTTTTCCACTGACCCCTTCGTGCACGCTAATTCAACAAAAATCAGCAGATTTATTGGTTCATCCACACATTTGTAAAATATGTAGTACCCTGTATTGCTTAGTAGAACGCCCACTATTCCAGGTAACTAAGAAAGTCGTCAATTATCCCTAATTGACATGTTTCAATATATGTTAGGAACTAGAAAGTAAAAATTAAGTTTGTTTCATTTACCTCGGCTATTTCGTCAGCATCAGACCATAGTTACGTTGGGGCAACAAACGCACACGCACACGCACACGCACACGCACACGCACACGCACACGCACACGCACACGCACACGCACACGCACACGCACACGCACACGCACACGCACACGCACACGCGTCACTGCGGGCGTGGGGGTATAGTCTTGAGATTAAATGCTGTGTCATTCATTAACTTGAGCCACACTGATTTCTCAATGAACGTACAGGAAGGAAGAAGCTTATAACTAACTCCAAGGGAGGATGTGCTGTCAGCATATAATGTGTGTATTCACTTACACTAGTCACTAAGGAAGTGATATACTTGGACCGTTTTTAAACACATAACATGATCAAAATTAATTTATTATTTTCAGAACAACATGTAGAGTTGTATCATATTAAGTATGAAATGAACACATCTCTCAGGGTGGTAGATTTATAATGTGGCAAACCACGAGACAGTGAAATTTGTTTTCAGCAGACATGCAGGTAAATATACAGACAAAGAGAAGACATACAAGTACCAATTTGTCATTAGCACAGATTGACGATTTGTACGGTATACCCCTTTAGATAAAACGTAAAATGGGTTTTGGGAAAGCAAACATTCAGAGCCAGTAACGTCTTATGTTATGATTGTTGCAATCAAAACCAAAAGTGACAATTTTACAATTCCGGATCAAAACAGTATCCCCATAGATGTATTGGGGACATCAGGACAAAATGATATATGCAAAAACGGGACTGTCCTTGAATTTCCGGTACGTCTGGTCACCTTAGCGTAGTTGTATTGGCACATCATCAGGAAGAAGCATCACCAGTCGGCAGATGACACAGATTTCAAGACACGGTGAGAGTGACAGAAATAATTGGTAGACAGACAGCCAGACAGAGAGTCAAACAGACAGACAGACATAAAGCAAGTGTAACTGCGTTTCACACAATCAATTTAAATCGACATTGACGACACAAGTATAGATATGTTTGCATGTTGAAACGTCTGTGCGCCATCATTATTATCGATTTAAATTAAGTTTGCGGAAGTAGATCTGCATCTTGTATTGCGACTGTGGGTTGGTACATTATTTCTGTCGGATTGCCAACGATATAAATTATACAAACAAGTCTACGACGACGTTTATGTCAGGGTCTGTCTGTATGGGGGCGTAATTCAATTGTGGGAACTACTTACAAGAAGAACTATCATTCAATCTCACAAAGGGCCGGCCATTGAGTGACAAACACAAGATTAAAGAGACTACGGAGGCCCATTAAACGTCACTTATTATATTATGCTGATGTTAAATTATTTATTATTTTTATTTCATTTTTCCGTTTTGAAGAAATAGATTTGTATATTTTATTATCGGCCCACTCAGTTAAACGGAACTGATTTTTAGTTGTGGACATTATACCGTTTAATTATGTGCTTCGTTGCTAAGATGACCCCGAAGTTACCGTTTACATACAGACAGGTATACCTTTAAAAAACACAGCTCGAACCGAGAATCGAACCCTGAACCTTCGGCATTGGAAACAGGAATAAACTCACTGGACCAACGAGCCACTAAAACCCAACAATACTTTTATTGTTGTTATTGTATATATAGTGTCGATTATGATGATCCCCGATGGTTATGATAATGATGATTATTATAAGTGCAATTATAAGTTTTCATCACTATGTATCAGTTTATCATTTTGCTGGGTAGGAAAATCGCTGAGCCCGTTTCCCATATCAATTTGTATATGGAAGGAACGTTGTTAAGTACATTTTGTAGAACACTGTTAAACCCATTTCACACATTCATTTGTGGGTGGGAACATATTGTTAAACCCGTTTCAAGTCACTAAGCCCACTTGAGCTGTACAACTGCACACAAAGTTGCAGTCCGTCAGATCGTTTTAACTAAATGAAGACTTACGACTTTTAAACGCGTTATCTGTTTTTATGCTCTTCACTTGTTTTGCTGTTAGCTACATTAACGAGACAATTTATGCGCGCAGACTTTATAAGCGCATTCTCGTAGGTCTCGTGTAATCGTCGGAAGTCATAATATTAGCTAACATGAGATGAGACGCAGTTATCACAATTTGTCTCGGAGACTTTGTAACGTATTATTGCAATTCGTGCCAAGAATCCTTGTATATGTTTTTTTAATTATAGTTTACGACAGTTCCTTATTACTATAATCGTGATTTACTAAGTGCGATAACAACTTCAATTTATACAAGTGTATAAATAAATACATGAATATAATAAAATAAATATCTATTTATTGTCTGTCCAGTCAGTATGTTAGTTACAGTAACTGATTTTCAGTGGGAACATTATACCACAGATAATGACAATGGTCTATTATCTGTGATTATACCATTTACTTATCTACCTGATTGTTATGATGGCTCCAAACTCAAAATTCGAAATAAAATGAACGCATTTTGTAACGGATGCAATAAATATGTTACTTTATTAAATATATTGTTAAATAATTTTAAAGACACATGCATTCCTGAGTAAATAAACAGTACTCGTATAACTTTGACATAATCAAGTAATTATATAAATAAACATATTTGTTAGAAAATATGTAAAGAAATAATATTAATTGATGTACCATCATATTATTGTTCTAACAGCTGAAAACTTCTTAAAAGTATGTATTTGTAATAATGTATATAAAAGTATGTATTTGTAATAATGTATGATATATAATGCTCTAATAACCATGATATTGATATGTGCCAAAGGTAGACACACGTGCTCAAGCACGTGCTATGCGACATCATCAACATGAAACATTGGTGAGAAAAAGCTCTCTTTTAATAATGTTGAACATCAAAACACACATCGTTTCTATAGAGATTATTGTACATTTATCCATCATCAGGTGAAAAAATATGCACCTATACATATAAACGCCTATCAAGAAACGTGAAACATTATTAAAGAGAGTTGTTCTTTACTAATTTCTTTCAATTGGTTCACTTGTGTACATAGAGCGCGCGTATAGTTTAGTCGCCTGTCCAATTGATCATCTACCCAACAAAGATTGGCTGTACCACTGTACGAACGACCCCGGTGACGCAGTTGGATTGATTGAGATGTAATTAGAGGCGCAGTCGATAAGTTGACCTGCAGACCGTGAGAGACACGTCGAGCCTATGCTGGCGAGACTGAGCCACAGGCGACAGAAGAACACTTATTTCGTCAGTAGGTTGAAACTTATCACATTGTGAAGACTAGTACTCATGCCGATCGTGGTAGCTCGCGTTGTTGTGACATCTATAGAGACGTGAGTTCGAACCACGCATAAGGCAACGCCATTTTTTGTAAGTCTTTCTTCTTATACCGCCCCTCATCGTCTCGAATAGCGTGATTGAAATAATATAGACGTAAAGCAACAACTGCCGACCTCAGACTTCTATGCACGCTGTTTTAACGAAAGTCAACAGATTTCTGACGTTCGTTCACAAATTCGTAAATGCAATCTTTGACTTAGTAGAGTGCGCGAACGAAGCACTCAATAAATTCAAAGTTGTTCTGAATCGGCCTTGTTGATTCTGGCATTTGTCCGCAGGTGTTCGCACTGTCCAATCACTGATTCATGTGTTTCGTATTCGAAATATCGATCTTTGATTGGTTATCGCTCACTCGTCGATGATGTTCAAAGCCTACAGGGTTGGTTTAGTCGCTTTGAATTAAAGTCCCCCACTGTAAATCAGTTTAGTTACTGAGTGGGTAGACTCTAAATGTGAATTTATTTATTTATTTAGTCACGCCCACTGTGTTAGGAATTTCAGGTATCCAATCCAAGATCGTAAATTATCCATAATGCATCTTTCTCAAGTATATACAGTAGGAACAAAGACTCGATTATTTCGTAAGCATGACACTTCTTACGTTGTAACAACATGCAAAAAAAATAACCTATAACGTTTTAGGGATATCTGCAGTTTCTAAATAATGACAAAGCAACGGTTGGAAAAGAAACTGCGTCGTGTATTGTATTGTATTTTTGGAGCCACACAATGTTGCCAACTAATACGCACTTAATTGTTTTGCCCGTGAGCGTCGTTGCCGCTGTATATTAGGTTGGTGAACTTGTGATGCCGGAAATGCGTAGTTATTTCGAAGCGAGTATACCTGCGTGCAAAAACAAAGACACAAATAATTAACTCTATGGTGAACTAAGAATAGGTCAGGAAGTATCTAGGAATATTGTTTTGTGCCAATCACAGGAGTGACTAGGCCGTGTTATAGTCAAGGCAAAATGATGGCGGGAAGGACACACGTGCAGTCTCATTGGACAGTCAAACTTGTAGATTGTAGTAGCTCAGAGTGGGAGCGGGAGACGTCTTTGGTTCGATTGTGTCTCATTGGACTAGTCCGTGTTTACGTTTCCAATGTCCATACATTTAGCTCAACTGAACTCGCTTGTCTAAATCTTCATAATTTGTTCATTCTGTACAGGGAATCCGAAACTACGACAATGGGGGAAATACCAAGCTGTCAAAATAATAAAATTGCAAACAATGAAGAAAAATAGTTGTGAAGATAATAACTACCAACCGCATCGTTGTGAATGTTTGTAAACGTTTTGAACATTTGTTTTTTAAAGTCAGAAGATTTATTTTTTTGAATTTTTTTACACCTCGATTAATTTCTTTCAATATTGTATTTTGGCATTACTAGCATAAGCAGCAAATTAAAAATGTAAACCGTCATTTATTGTGAACTCAGCTAGGATATTACCTAAAATGAATTGGTGAGATTCCACAAAAGACTATAAACTAGAGAGTATGGTCATTCTCCTGCAACGTGACACCAACAAAAACAGTTTAAAACAACGAAGAGGTTAATCAACGTTAGCCAGTGATCGCAGTCACGGCCTCGTCTGAACTCTGCGTTTAGATTCCGGAAAATGTTTATGTTTGGGTTTTGAAGCGAGCCAACTTCTTTGCGCACACGCCCGCACATTATCCATCCTATGCCAACAAACAGGCAGGTTATGTTGTAATGGACTCTCCAAGCCAGGCAGAGCTACCGTCATGCAAACTTGGGGAATGAACCTTTATTTAAAATGAACGCGTTCACATGAACGCGTTCGAATTATGACGAACTTATGAACGAACGCGTTCATTTTTGGTAAGTATGAACTTTTACTTGAAAACGTTCATTATTTTCGCGAACTTTTGAACGGTTGAAAAGTTCACATATTTCTATTGCGCTGTACACATTACCACCGAAACTCGGAATTCGGCAGTACAAAAATACACAATACCAAAACGCGAATATTAGATTATTTTTACAAAATTTGTGATTGGTTCATAGAAGACCGGGGAAATTACTGAGCACCAATGTGATTGAGAGCAAACGTTCCATGCCGACTTTGATCTATTACAGGTGTGGTGTCGATGAATGTTTGACTTACAGCTTACTTACACTTTTTGCATCTTTGGAACTCTACCCATGATAGAGCATGGGGGACAATGCCGAAAGAATAGAAGGTGTATGTTAATCAAACACTAGCTGGCAACTGGCAAGTGGCAAGCCGTCTACGTATGGGCATCAAAGATGGCCTGCTTTGTATTTTTTGCAATCATGGAGAATTTCATATTTTACGAAATATTAAAAAAAAAAAAACGGAAATGAACTTTTAAAAAGCAAGTTCATTTTTTGGAGTGAACTTGAACTTGAACTGCACAATTTTTAAAAGTGAACTTGAACTTTTATAAAGTTCATTTTTTTGAGGGTGAACTGAACTTTCTAAAAGTTCATTTTCAAAATGAACTTCCCCAAGTATGCCGTCATGCGCTGTATGCCATCTGTGTTGTATGCCGTGCGTTGTATGCCATGCGTTGTATATGTGTTGTGTGCCATGCGTTGCGTATACCATCTGTGTTGTATGCCGTACGTTGTATGCCATCTGTGTTGTATGTCGTGCGTTGTATGCCATGTGTTGTATATGTGTTGTGTGCCATGCGTTGTATACCATCTGTGTTGTATGCCGTGCGTTGTATGCCATGTGTTGTATGCCGTGAGAAGCGAAGTACAAGATTGACAAAAATTCTCCATAGTATACTCTCTATAGTTGCTGTGAAGTAATTATTTTTATTAAGCTTACAAAATAGCCACATTAAATAGTACCACCATCATTGTCTCCTTCTGTAGTTTTTCTTGGAACAGGATCATTAGGAATAATTTTACCACCTTGGGTTGGTAGGCCTAGATACCTAATAATTTCTAACGCAGCGGGCGATGAGTAATGAGGCTTGTTCACTCTACTAAGCGGAAGACTGTATTTACGAATAAGTGAAAGAATTCGTCATGAATCTATTAATTTTCGTTGAAACATCGAGCATGAAAGGGGCATTAGATACGGACCTGAGATCGGACTAGTATACGAACTTTAATAATTCTAGATTTGCGCAAGATGTTTTACACAACAGTCATCTGCAACATTAGCCATCTATCCCAACAAAACAAAAACCATCTTCAAGGGAAACAACATTTGACCTTGCCGCGTAGATTAAGGTTTTCATGACGTCACTCCCTCCCTCGCGATGCAAACATTGGCCTTGAAACCGGCCGCCCTCACTCGCAGTCGCGCACATTCCCGCTGATGCATGATGGGATAATTGCTGCTGTAATGAGGGATGTGCGTAGGCGACTCAATGTCAAGCATGGTTTCAAGTTTGTAGCGGATTTAAGTTATTCCAGACGATGAGCGGATGAGGATGAAGGCTAATCATAATTGTACAAGTTTGGTGCGGAATTCGAACCCACGTTCTTACAACGTGGACTGTATTGGGAATAATAATATGGTGTTTTACGACGACAGCTAGGTCACATGACGACGGCCGAATCAGATCCATTTTACTTCACTGACGTCGTCATAAGGGAATTCAAATTAAGGAGGAACTGGAGGAATTGACGGAAAGTGGTTTTATAGGGCGTGGGGTGTTTTGTTGGACGATTGGATCGCAAAGAGGATCGGTATGAAGCAAAAGTGAGCAAGTAGAAAGAGGAAATTATTAAAAGATAAAATATGTGCACGTGAGCTCTCTTTGTAGGCACCAGTCAGCAGTGGTCACCACGAGAACGGACCCACCTCGACCAATCGTTGCTAATATAAATATATAATATATATATATAAAATATATTGTTTCAATTGTAAAACTAAAAGATAGTGCCAACATTTTCAAAAAACATTTTTTTAATTTCTGAAAAAATAAATTAAATGAAATAGTTTGCAGTATAAAAAGCCACAGTCCTCGTCCACGACCCCGGCTCTGCCCGTCGTGCGAGGTGTGTATGAGCACCGACACCATATAACATCGTTGCTAAGTAGATAACAATCACATCAACGCCGCAACACCCAATGGAACCACGAAGACCGACATTAGACATCGCATTGCGCTCCATCGTCACGTCACGTAATCTCTGTACTGTAGTGCGTGAGAACTCACAGCTGATTGGCGCGACGATAAACGGTCACATCCCGTGGCCCACGACGCGACGGAGAGGTACCATACTGACGTGCAGCGCGGCAGAGGACGCCGATCTGACCCGGTGACGTGCGGGGGTAAATTAGGGCCTCGTTTGTGCATTTCGGACATTTCCTTGGAGTGGGCATTGTGACGTTATGGTTCACAGTGGAGATTGTTTCCAAGTAGCAGTTCAGGCAGGTATGCAGCATGTTTATGTGCAGTGATGACTGACAGTGACTGTTCGAGTCATATATATATAAATAACTTCCTTGTAAAGTTGCAGTTGCCGAATTGAACTAATTTTGTGTATAAATAAATAAATAAATAAATAAATAAATAAATTCACATTTAGAGTCCACCCACTCAGTAACTAAACTGATTTGCAGTGGGGGACTTTAATTTAAAGTGACTAAGCTTCGAACACCATCGACGAGTGAGCGATAACCAATCAAAGATCGATATATGTAGTTTGTAGTCTTATCCTTCTGGGTTGAACTTACATAATTAGGAAGATATAAGCCAACGATCGACGTACTATCCTGAAGGGGTTTTAAGAAAATTGTTCATAATTTAATTGAATATAAATAAGAATTAATTACATCTTTTTTATCGTATCGGAAGTCATATTTTTAGTAACATGAATGAGATTTTACAAAGTAACATGAATTCAAAGTAATATTATCATTTCACGCAGATTTGAGTCGGGTTACTGTTTTGCTTCCTGGCATTCTGACCCTTACCTGTCACCTGAGGAGAATGCTCGGTCACAGTCCAGTCATCGACACTTTGGGCTTGAGCGAGAAGTCTAGCTTTAGAGACAGTTTCAATAATCTGACGTAGAACAACCTGACAACCTGTCATGGTCCCGCATAAAAAGGGTTTCCTCTCCCTCCCCCGCACACGTTATCAATTTCCGGTTTTCAAATCTTCGATAAGGAAAATGTGAAATTTTACGTAAACTGTTTTTTAAGAATAGGTTATAAAGTGAGGTTTGCGACTTTAACATATTTTGTCAAACAACTTTGTGATTGATTGCCCAAGCACGCGTTTTTCTGTGGCATCTGTATAATAGAATATCAAACATCATTTTTGTTCAATATATTTTAATTCAAAATGAATGTGGGTTTGTCCATTTACAAAGTAGTACAGAGTACGAACGTATCATGTATAACAGATTATTGTAAGTGTAAAGATAGTCATTTCGTAGAAAACACGGGCGCTATATTTTACACAGAATAAAATTAGAAACATTATTGGAGACGCAATATTGGTCGTTTGCCAGACCGAAAATAATCAGACGAACACGTTCGGTCTTTTCGCTATAGCAGATTTTAATTCCGTTAAACTTGTGTTATACTTTTACACAAATTTAAGAAACTCAGAAAATCTATTTACATTGGTTATGTAACATAAAGAAAAAGAATAGATTCATATTTTATTATTTTATGTGTGTTTCTGTGCATAAATAATGTTGATGTTATGACTTTTTCATTTATTTATTTCATCAATGCCTAAATAGTGTTAATTACTGCAAACTGAATCCTAATATCTCATATTTTCTAGTGTTGATAGAACCAAAATAGAACTACGCGTTTACCTTATGTAAATGAATACATCTAACATGTGAGAACGCGGAACACATGTATGTGTCTAATTCTATTCATTAAAACACAAGATCTCAAAATATTTTGCTAAGACTGAAGTTTAGTAGACTACCCGTTGATTACAGCTCGACCGAAGACAGACCTTTGATTATTTTATTTTTCGCCCAAACCAACAGAAGTTTACGTAACTTTTGCCAACATTTAGACTGGGGAGGGATAAAATAAACCGAAGTTATTCTCATTCCACTATTTTGAAAACGTTTGGTATCTGTAGATTGTTTAGTGGTGACAGCATATTTTAAGTATGTTCTGTGGGCCTAAGATTGAATTAAATAGTTTTTTCTTCTCCACAAACATAAAAAACATTTAGTGCGGCAAGTTTTGTTTACTAAAATAATAATTGTTATGTAATATAAGTATAAATGGTACACATAGTAAATAAGAGGTCGCCTAAGCACTTGTGTGCAAACATAATACAGTACATGATATATCCCCCGTGTACCTCGAGTCAAGGTTTGCAAAACATATCCCCCTCAGCTCAGTTACAATGACATACATTGGCGCTTGGCGGCAAATGGCGCAATTTCCCTCGCCGGTTCATCAACAAATAAACTATCAATTAGTTTACGCAAGCAGACTGTTAGTTATCAGCCAGGGGCCTCATTCCTGTACATTTTTTTAACCCTTCTTAACTCTCGCTAACCCCATGTTAAAATGACCCCGGGGTTAACTCCTACATAGGTAATTCCCTGCATAATTCGGAGGCAAATATGACCCTGTCTGATAGTAGGGTTAAGAAGAGTTATCTCAACAATACTTTGAAATGTTGCCATTTTGTCAATGCCCGTGTGTGTAGTTTCACAAATGTCACATTTCAATTCTTTATTGAGGATATCCTATTTCATGGATACGTTACTTTATGTGTTTATTGAAGTTTATAAACAATTGTATGTATTTATTGTACATTATTTAGGTCCTACATATGCAAATATATAGTTTTGAGTACCTTGTCGACGTTTTGAGGTTATTGGACTGTTTTTGTTTGTTATTGTTTTTATTTTGTCTTGTTTTTTCAACAATGCTTTCCTTCGATCGGCGTCTCAATTCCTGACTCCTTATTGGCTGTTGGCTAACACCGGGGTTAACTTTGCTAATCTACTGGAATGAGGCCCCAGGGGGTTAATTATGGCGCAGATAAACTGGTACTGCTTCAGTGTAGACTCGAAGGAAGTGGATGACATCTCTACTCTAATTGCTCACTTCTCCAGCTTTACCGACCTCAGTTCCTTATCTATTAACCCATTAATGCACGCTGTTTCAACCAAAACCAACAGTTTCCGGGCGTTCTTTCACACATTCGTAAACGCGGTCTTGCGCTTAGAAGAGTGCACAAGCCATATTTGTCACGTCCACTGTGTAAGAATTTCCAGGTATCCACCCTAGGTTGTAATAGGCAACACGCGTACGATTTTTTTTGTTAAACCAAACACTTATTTTAATAGTATCAGATACAAAAAGTAAAAACGAAATTTTTAAATGGGTTTATGTGGTCTCATTTATTGAAGTTTAAACTCGGGGATCTGAAACGCGTACAGGTGGCTGTGACGCAATGGTTCTGTAGACGTGGCGTAACAGACCAATCGCTGAGGCGGTGAGCGTACAAAGAACAAAACCATGACGTCAAATCCACTCTACATGGCGGCGGCTTGTTTTTCGCGCCCTTTTATTTATCGTTACTAAACCAATTATTTTGAGGCATAGACTGATCCGTTTTTTAAAATTCAAAGACACAAAATTATTAAATGAGAGACAAGGTATTTAAAAATCGATTAAAATTTTCATACGCGTGTTCCCTATTATCCCTAATGAACCATTTTCAAGTAGAGGGAAGGAAAACTAAAGTGGAATTATTACACTCGGCTATTTCGTCAGCACAAGACTACAGTAGTTACGATAGGCTAAGATAGTTTATCCTCTCCCACCCATCTTGTGTCGCCCTTGTGTATCAGAATATGATGCGTAGTGTGTGGTATACTTGACCTAAGACTACCTTACACATGCTTTCGTCACAGGCCAGGCACTCGTAGCCAACCAACCAGCGAACCGCCCGAGACAATCCCGCGCAAATACCGATCGCTGATTGGCTACGAGTCCCACGCCTGTGACGAAAGCATCCGTAAAGTAGTCTTCAATCGTACAACTCTCTGACACACGTGACACCGCGTGTCGTGCAGATGGATATCTGAAGGTCAGCTACGATGCCGAGGTTCATCGTTCTGCTAGTGTTGCGGGATGCATTTTGTCAGTGTTTTCCGTGCAAGGCTATTTCTGACCGGCCGACCAGCTAACGTGCCAAACGTCGTCGAGGCATCCTGGACAGTTTGTGTTTCGTTTCACTCGACACCTTCCGCTACCTGCTGGTCTCACCTTCTGCCCTTCTCATACCACGAATCATTAAGATGAAATTTAAAGTTGTGCGTGGCTAGGCACTATCAAGGTCTACTACAGATAACAAATAAATAGAAGTGAATTTTGTCATATATGTTTTATTAATATTGTCGACGTGTTACATCATCTAAAGATGGAAAACCCACACAGTGCGAAATCGCAAACGAAAAATTGAACCATTTTTGTGTGTGTTTTTATTCTTTTTGTGGCAAAATGCTGTAATCAATTTATAAAAAAATTTAAGTTGGCGCCGAAAATTTAAATAATTAATAAAATAAACCTTGCACTGTATAACATTAGTTCAAAACTTCCACCTCCTCCCCCCTCCCCCAGTTATTTTTATAAAGTGTTTTGACCATTTTTGAGAAATCGCGAAAAACTGGGAAGTATTTTTTTATTTTACAAAATGTGGGTGTTTATATCACCATTTCTCATTACCTCTACAAATAACCATCAAAGAAGGATGCAGAAGGGATTGCATTTGGATAATAATAAAAATGTATTATTGTTATTTGTTTGTTTAACAATGTATTCGACAACTATGATCATATGACGTCTGGGTGTGTTTAGAGGAAAGAGGCAAATAGGACATAAAGGGGAGGACGTAGACTGCTTTTCGTCTGGCTTCTCCACCGCGATCTGTCGGGCCGGCTAGCTAGGGTGGCCCTACCAGAAGCAAACGCTTGCGCCGGCATAGAGCTCTCGTGAGTAGGGATCACCAAAGCAAATACCTTGGTATACAACCTATACCAAAGCACGCAACGATAAGGTAGCAGTCCTTGGGCAGGTGCATTTTGGATTACAGATTTTGATTCTTGTTTTCAAATTTATGGTCTCTTTATCAATAGACGAGATTTCCATAGTTTGACGCTCTCCTGCCGCTCCCCTCCATCGCTATGTGACCACCACTTACCCCCGTGACAACCCGACAATCATATAAAATCAATTTTATATATTTGTATTTATTTTATTTGTTTCATATTATGTTATTCATAGTCATATTTGTTGTGCTGGGTGGTGGTCACAATATAAGGGGGTGGAAAAGTATGTCAAACTATGAGTATATCCTCGTTTAAGCTCCCTTTTACCGACGTGCATCTTGATTTAAAAGATAGTAAAAAGCACGGTAGCCGGTATAGTAGTAATAACGTCCATTCATCCCTCTCGACAATAACACGGGTCTCAGTGTTCTCACAGAGTTCAGGCTCGCCAACTAAACGTGGCGGCTATTTCAGCGCGGCTTCCTCGTTGCTTCTTCTCGCCTCTCTTCTCGTTGCCAAGGTGAGCATACTGCGTCAGCGAACTTTACGAAAATAAACCGGCTAAAACATGTAAAACAAATACGATGTGCTATTAAGCGCGTGGAACCGCTTTGTAATGTGTACTTAGGGGGGGGGGGGGGGGGGCGCACGTGTTTGCGGTGTTTCTGCCCTGCTCCTCATATGTCAAATGAAAATACTCCATTGCAATTTAAGTGTAAATTATTACATTGTTATGTCTGCAATCAGTACTCATGCTTATGAAGTAGCTGAGTCCAATAGTACCAGCTTAATTTTCTACTTCTCTCTAAAGTTCCTGCCATCTATTTGAAACATTATAGGGGATTATTTGTATCCTTGGGTTGGTTATATTAATTCCTATCACTCAGGGCTTAATTTATAATTGAAAAGGAACCGGAACGCATAGTTGGTTGGCCTTCCATAATTTTGAACCAACCCCGCCAACCACCTTTATACAGTGCTTGTAGTAGAATGCACACACACACGCATATAAATATACATTCTAACTCAAGCACTTTATATGAGTGGACGAAGGAAGCTCCGAAGATTATTTCCTTTGTATTGGGACATTCATCACTGAAAAAATCGCATTCATACAAGTGAATGAATATTTTGCAATTTTTCAAAGACAAGTTCCGTTCCCCGTGTACATAGTGGGAATTCACGAATTTTTAAATCATGAGGAAAACAGTGTGTGAGATTGAAAATAATACCGGAACGCGCGTTCTGGTTTCAGAAAAGGAACCGGAACTGCGTTCCGGTGCGTTCCGGCTCAAATTAGCCCTGCTATCACTAATACAGAGAGTGTGATAAATGAGGATTGTGTACACTCGAACAGTGTACTCTACTAAGCGGAAGACTGCATTAACGAATGTGTGGAAGAACAACAGGAATCTGACGATATTCCTCTTTTGTGGGGGAGGGGCGGGGGGGGGGGGGGGGGGGGTGTGTGCATGCGACATACGCATCCCCTTTGCGTTGCTGACGCCTAGTGCTATGCACTTATAATTCATCGAAAAAAGATTTGTGGACTTTTTTTATAATATATGAAGCAACACGTTTCGTTGCATGTTTATTGGTCAAATTGCTGCTTCCAATAGCGTGTTTTTAAATTGTAAATACATTTTGTTTTTGCGAGAAAGGGTCAGATAAGAATGAGGTCGGTATGAGACTAGTTACGATGGGCCTAGCATATCAGTCGTGATTCAATAGTGTACTGTCTAGTGACTGGGCGAGGAAGCCCCCCCCCCCCCCCCCTCATACGCAGTTCATAGTCTATGTAATGATTATGAAGACGCTGTCAACAAGACGTGCATCAAAACAAACGTGCAGGAAATTATGGCATTTCATAACAAGCTAAATATAAACACTCATGGCGTGTGTAGACGTGAACTGAACTGTTAACCTACTTCATCTATACCCTTGATGCTCAGTGTCAATGCATTCAAGTTATATTAGGACTGAATTGTAAGTCTACGATTTATTTCACTATTTAATGTTTGTGGTGTATATTATTATTATCACAGTGGTTTTTCGTTTCTGTTTGCGTCAGTGACAACTGAAATGGATTTACCTGATGCGCTAGGTACTCATGTACTCAAAGGCTTCATTATATGTTGTACATTGTGTGATTTTTACAATTTTAGTGAGAAATAACGGTAGCACAGATAAATAATTGGGTTTTTTACGTTGTACATACATGTACATTTTGTACATTTTGTAATTGTACAAATTGGTTATCTGTAACGGTACTCTCTACTCGTGTGTGTACATAGCAATTTTAAAATAGATAATAAAAACCATTTCCACTATAAACAGTTAAACACTATTATATTATATTATTGTTCTCATGACGTTTGTTTTAAATAATCCGATATCCATACATAATAATTATGAATGCTTTGTTCAGTGGGGGGTTTTCTATACGCGAATGCACATTGAGTAAAGTGTTGTTGGACTTACCCAATACTGCCCGATGTTTCGGAAATGTCCTTTTTCCATCCTCAGAGGCCTCTCTCCTCCACGTGTATTTGCGATGACACTGTGTCACAAAGTCGTGAACATTTATTTATCTGTTTGTGAAGGTTGCCTTATTAGTTTAATTTTGTTTGTATTCATTGTAATATGGTTATTTGGTCAAGAATAAGATATTTAATAATAATTACGTAGGTGTAACAAGACAAACTAAAGTTGGATAGGGAGGCGACAATAAGATATTTGGCAACAACGCTGGAGGGCTGACCCCTGGCCCAGAGATTCTCAATAAGTTCCCAAGCTCGGAGGTCTGTATCAGACACAGATGACTCAAAAGGTCATCTTGTTAACGACTGTTTAATCAATTAGATATGAGATAACTTCCATTTCGGCTAGTCAGCTGTTTTAGGAC
Source organism: Isoperla grammatica (assembly GCA_945910005.1). NCBI lineage: Eukaryota > Metazoa > Arthropoda > Insecta > Plecoptera > Perlodidae > Isoperla > Isoperla grammatica. The sequence goes on from OX246739.1 coordinate 32,745,065, forward strand.
CTATATTTGTCTCTCGTAGCGACCGCAGCGACAGTTGGTGGTTGGCTAGCAACTGATTCGTTCGCCAGGGGCGAATACAGGGGGGGCGGGGGGGGGGGGGAGGGCGACTGCCCCCCCATGACAAAAAAAAAATGCAAATATTGAATAATTATTATTTTGGAGTCGTTACCGAACTTAGTTGCCATGCTTTGTGTAACTATCGAGCCTGTATCCGTAGGAATCCCTCCTGTATAATATCCTGTATCCCTCCTTTTAGGTTTGCAGCACACCAGATTGTGCCTCTCTTTAACTTGGTGTATTAATAATTTTGGATATAGTTGAGGAGGAATGTCCAAGGGTGACATTTTGAGCATCCGCCTTGTGTTGAGGAAACCTCGGAAAACTTTCAGGCAAGATTGCCGGTGATTAGTATCGAATCGGCGACCTCCCGAATTAACCGCGTATCCGTCTGGTGTGCCGCTACCAATCTTAAAACATTTTCAACTTTCGTCACCGTATCACGAACTTATTCCTCGTTGTTAATATTATAGATTATAGTTATCACTTTCACCGCGTCGCGTCGCGCATATGAAATATCGCCGCGTCTAACCGCTGAGCTGAGCCACCTCTTGCGGTGTTAAACATGGACATACCGATATTCTCAAAGATAGTAGTGCATTGTGATTGAATCAAGATTGAGCCCCGTCAGTCAGTTACACGAGAAGACTCGGCGTAATAGCAGTTAGGGTTATTTAGGGGCGTGGCATTTAAAAATTGTACATAAAATATCCTTTAGCTTAGCTTAGAATCCACTTTCTGAACACAAAATTTTGTAACTGTATTTAATTGCATGTTTGAAATCATCGTTAAATTTAGTAATTTTTTTATAAATCTGCAAAATTGACACTCTTACGGAATGTATGAAAACGTTTAAATTAAATATGAATACATGGACAGCTTGTTATAAATTTATTTATAAAATAAACTGTTATTTATTGACATATTATTATGAATTTGTGGCGTCATAGTTAGTTTCAAAATGTAAAAGAAATGTTTGCAGAAATTGAATAATTAAAGAAGAGTGCCATTGAAAATAAAAGAAAATGTTTCTGTTGTTTTGCTTGTAGATAAAATAGTGATATTTTGACTACCGGTCGAGAATCTCATAAAAGGCGACAAAAGTATCGTCGTTTTTTTTTTTTTTTTTTTGTAAAATACTGTTTGAAGCCGATACACGATCCACTTAGCTGTATAACAGTGTATTGCAATGAATCTGTGGTCCTAGGATCCCGCCCACCTTCCCCTACCTCACTCCATACCTCGAATCGCCGGCGCGCCGGGGTACCCCTCGCGGCTGGCTCGCGCTGGCGATTTGAGGTATGGAGTGAGGTAGGGGAAGGTGGGCGGGATCCTAGGACTACAGATTCATTGCAATACACTATAGTTTCACGTTTGTTTGAGTGAACTGAATGAATCCAATCCTCGTCAAGAAATGTTTGTTGAGAAGTGAACTAGGTTTCAATCCTTATTAAAATATGTCCGGACGCCGTCTGACAGAATAGATGGATTACGCATTGATAACGATGTGTAAAGTGAACATTGTACTTGTTCTTAATTAAATCATTAGCAGTAATAAAGCGGTTCACGGAAAACCTAAACAATCAGTCAGGGTCGGCGATAAATCAGTCTGTACAACAAAATTGGCGCGGAAACTTGCGCGCGCTCTCGCGGACAGACTGAACATTCCGACGTCCGCAGCTCAGTCGCAGATGCAGCGCTACTTCCGCGTTCCGCCGACAGATGGCCGCGCTAGTTCCGTGTTCTGCAGACAGATGGCAGCGCTAGTCACGTCGCCAGACGCGTGCGGATCTATTCTCAACACACAGGGCGTCGCGACGTCAGTTTTACGTGGGCGAAGACGGAAATACCGCGGTCGTGCCCTCGCCTTCGGTGACAGGACAATGCCCCAACAACCACCTCGCTCATCTAGCAACGTTACAGCCCCATAATCACAACCAAACCTACGTTTTGCTTTTGTCAACAGAAATTTTACAGTTTTATTTTATCATTTATTTTTCATAAAACTCAGAACATAATATAGGTCATAAAAGACATATTTTGAGTTTGATTCTCATTTTTTTTTTAAGGATTTTAAGATTTATTTCACTATTTTTACAGATTTCTCCATCGCCTTCTTTTTTTCAATCTTCACTTTGGAATTGGATGTTTTAATAGATACCGAATATCAATCTTTTATTCAATTTTTAATTGTGTTGAACATGGGCTGACGTCTTCTTTGCCGTCTTACCACATAACGCACGATGTTTGAAATTGTCCTTTATCATTCATATAATAATATTATATCATAATACAAAAAACCTTGATTGGAAATATTTCAAGGCATAGCGAACTACGAAACCATTCGTCACCAATCCAATCACTTCAGTGACAACTCACCATGATGTATAAAACAAAGTATCCTTGGATTTATTTTTACATTTAATAAATTCAAGACGCGACACTTTTGGCAGATGTTTCAAGTTCAATGTGCCTATTCGCACTTTAGACGAGCTCTTCTTTATTTAGCGCCCTCACCAAAGTTTTACAAAATATTTTCTTTTCTGCGTTATCTGGTATTTCTACTGCACGTGCATAAAATGATGTAGGCGGGGCTGGCGGGTAAGCTGTGAAGGATATAGTCTAGCGGTGCCTCTGCTGACTGACTGCATAAAATCTGCTTGGCCCCAGATATCACGTGATATTTTCATCGTTTATACTCTCATGAACGCAACTAGCTGTCACATATACATTTCTAATTTTAAAACAATAAGCAGTTTGTGAAGAAAGTCGAAATTATCCTTCACTTTCACATCTTTCGCCTCGAAAACTATTGATTGTCATAACGTTTATTGTTTTAGATTATTTCAAACACGAGAAATGAATCTCGTGTTCGGAAAATCAACTTGGCTTGACCGTAAAGTCAGTGTCAGACATTTCCGTCCATCGTGTCCACTCTGCCCTGCCCTTTCCCGCTTGTTTGTACTTTTTGTATCCCAATAATTATATGTATTTCTTCTTAGTCACAACTATTTATCTATAACAATCTGCTATGACGTCAGAATGATTGTACATTGTAATTCTGTTGATACAATGCTAAAACTGGTTTGGCATACCAGCAAACCAATTTGTAATCATTATAGCTTAAAGTTCATTAATTCATACTCCCGCCAACTTCTTCTTGTATCATCCGAGGGCGCTTCATCACTTATGTTGACCTTTACATCCGGATCCCCTGAGGTTCAAGATTGCACCACCAACGCTTTAACTCGGCGCCAGTTCTTACTATTTAAATTACATTTTAATAGCGTCGGCCTATTTGATAAGCCTTAAATGTAAAGCGTAGGCTGTCCTATCCTCGCTTTAAAAGTTCATTAGTGTGTCTAAATACAACCATTTCAAACTATATATTCCACTAACTTGCCGATCACTAATCCGACAAGTGATCTGATCATGAGAGATGATCAGATCGGATCACGTTGGCGTAAGCAATGCTACTGATAGGGTTACTCGGATCAGGTAAACGCAAGCATCCCCAAGTAATCCCTATCCTACCCTAAAGCAAAGTTAGATGAGTTGCTTGAGAGCCGGATTGGCATTGGCCCCCGTTGTCATCAATTATGATGACTGGGATTAGGTCGGGCTGGGTTGGATTAGTAATCGGATAAATATAGTAATAAAGCTATAGCTTTTGATGTCCACAACGCGTCAGTAATGAATGTTGCTGTTATTCAGCCTGATACACATTCCCCTGGCGGCCATGTTGTGTACTGACTCTCAAGGTCACAGGTCAACCCCCGCCACAGTCTGCAGGTTTGTAAACAACTGGCATCATTTTTACAAACGTGTACACTTTATTATGAGTGGACTGGAAGGTCTGCTAAACGTCCCCTCTGTTGTTTGTTCACCGTTTTGTTATCACCAATCATTAGCCCATGCTGATGCATCATGGGTTGGCAATTTCTCTTACTTTGTTGACATGATAAAAGCCTTCAGTTCAGTACCAGTTCGATCTGCCAATCCATCTACATCTTCGCCCTTCTCAATCCAATCCGGACAGTATTAGCATTCTGAAATAATGATAAACAATCGACAACAATACAATTATCAATACATAAAATTAGAATAAGGTAATTTGGTGTTAAGTAAATGTCAATCATAAACCACGCAATAAATAAATCAAACAACGTATGTAAATTGAAAAAAAAAATTAAAATGAGGTCATAAAATCAATATTAAACGTGAATAAACTATACAACACGAACAAACAAGGCTATAAAATTCGCACTCGCTAATGAAATAATGCCTTCCTCATACACCTATTGTCTCATCTGAGAAAGGCAGCAAAATATCCTGCTAAAATATATACGTAATTAGCCAGTCCGAATTTATATCCGTGTTTTATAGTGAATTTATTAAAATGTAATGCATGTCAAGTTAAAATGAAATGCCAATTGAATATAACAGTAACGAGAGCAAGTAACCGCAACACCCTCTTCTGCCATCAGCTGACAGTGTGCTAATGCTCTGTGTGTATGTGTGCAATGTGCAGGCGCCCTGGTCCAAGAGTAGTGGGTCGTCTTATACCGGTGGCAGCAGCTACATGGGCGTCCCCAAGGCTTCAGACTCTTCAACCACGGATGCTAAGGTAAACATCCACTGCTCAGCTGCGCCAACACCCTCAGATGGGTGTTTTTATTAGAATCAGGAAATCAATGCAGCTCACTCAGAAAAAAACTTGAATGGCAAATTAACACACCTAATGCATTGTGATTTGTTTTTGAAAAACAAAACCAACATAAATAGAACTTCAGAAGACACAGTCACACAGTAAAAAGAATAGCAATGCATGTTTTATACTCGGTTTTTATGTAGTAAGATGCTAGTCACAGTAAATTATATATGAAATGGTGGAATTGGCATGCTAAATAATTCTTGAAAACATAAATTTGTTGTAATTAATTTAATCGGATTTAACAAACGTCAAGACTCAAGATCCTCTGGCGAGTACCCTACTGCTCAAATAATCAGCTCAATATATACCCTATTTCCAACGGAATTTACCACGTACATGTAGCCTATATCGGTGTTATACTTATTACGATGAATACCATGATGAATACGATTGTTGCAAAGTTCAGTCTATTTCGTATATAATTTTGTTTCGGGATAGCAGAGAACAAAATCTGTGTGAATAAACGTCATTACAGAAAATACAAGGATCGTAGTTATACTGCACGTTGCAAGTTAGGCCTACATCATAATGGGAAATTTGAGCAAACAGTTCTGTGATCTCGACATTGATGAAAATAGGCATTCACTATAAATTATTATGAGAATATATGTAAAAAAAAAAAAAAAAAAATAGGAACTTTACAAAATTTAAATGTGTGCTAATAAGCACACAGCACACTTTTATAAAATTATTCGTCTTCAATATGCGGTACGCGTACCACCGGTTGGAAGCCACTGATTTAGAAGACTAGGAAATCAAATAGTGTAGCGCTTGCCAACATTCAGCTCAGAAAGTAAAGCCATTATGTCATTGTTTCCACAGTAGGCAGCTAAGAACAACCCGTCTAATGTTTGTGGAATAAAGCGCCCAAGTCTTGTGTAAACACAGTTTCAACATTTCTCCGTAGTATAACTTTGTATAACGTCGCGAATGTCTTGACTCGAGCTAACAATGAACCGTGGTGACGCGAAGTTAACTTGGTATTCCCCATTTATCGCTATTTTCCATGAAGAGAAAAATAACTAACAGCGTGGCTGATCACCTGATGTCTATCCTAGAATGTTTGGTAACATTTTAAATTAGATTATTTTTCAAGTGTCGGGTTTCAGATCCATTACGGCTTTGCACAGCCAAAATAAAAATGATAACCAATAATTTGTTCAAGATTTTATTCGAGTGTATGACCTAAAAATTGAATAAAGTGCTATGTAAAATACGTGTTTCATTTCAATTGCGCTTCAATTGAGATTTAAAATAACGGTAATTAATCGCGTTTTGGTTTTCTCTTTCAATTTGTGGTACAGAAGCTTAGACCATACCTTGCCGGATAAGTGGATTTGATCCCTTTTTTCATTTAGGTCAAAATTTTGTAAGTTGTTTCATCCACACAATTTTTAGAATGGGAGGAATCCTCCGTTTGCAGTTATCTAAATACGCTCAACATACAAATGCTTGACTTTGAAATTGAAACGTTAACTAACTTAACTTTAATACCAACAATATTTTTGTTTAATCTTTTGTTGCCTTGCAATAATATGCGCTAGAAAGAAATACACGCAGGTGATAAAAACATCGTTTATTGCGGTTACAATTACATACATGAGACTTTACCTCGTAAAGTATTTTCCATAAATTATTATCTATAATAGCATTTATTTTATCATTGTTTCCATGCGCTGTAAGAATACACTCTCCTGTTTGATGAAAACATCACACTGCGGTCATTACCCTGGTAAGTCACGTACAAAGTACAATTTGTCATTCTAAGCCTCCTTGAACCCCCTTGTTAAGTTTTCGTTAGGTTTTCTTGTTAGGTTTTCTAGGTTTTCGTTTGAGACAAATCCAAACTTGAGAAACCGAATTTCAGATCGAACTACAGTACATAATCCAACATCATCTCGTGATCGCGTGCTTTACATCACAATGGTACACCAAGATGAACAGCTGCAATTTGAAAGTATTTTACAATAATAATTTGAAAGTCGTTTCTTGTGGAGGCCATATTATATCAAAACTAATATTAGTACAACCTAGTTACTTAATCTCGTTTGCGCCTCTGTGTTCTATACGTCGATCGATGGCAAAGATTAGCTGGTTAATGCAATCCAAAAATAGCTCATTATGGCCGACGGTCGCGTCATTAACAATGGATGACGTCACCCCGTTAGTTGTAAACATATCGAGAGCACAGTGAGCTACGTCTCTCACGTATGCTTGCAATGGTTTCATGAATGAAACACCCTAATACATGGTTTACATGCTATACACCGTATCAGACATCACCGATAGAGGTGGCTCAGCGGTAAGACGTGAGACTCTAATTCGGGAGGTCGCTGGTTCGATTCCAGCCACCGGGAGTCCTGACTGAATGTTTTTTCCGAGGTTTTCCTCAGTCGTAAAGGCAAATGCTGAGATTGAGTCCTACTTACAGCCCTCGGACATTCCTCCCCAACTATATCCAAACACCGTAATAACCTAGTTAGTCACCTGAAGAGGGGCACATCAGGTAAAGCTGGTGTGCACCCTATAACGGGTAGTCTATTCCTACGAAAAATTATTATTATTATTTATCAGACATCGATACGTAATGAACTGTGCTCGTTTCCCTCAATATACGCCATATTGCTCGTTGTTTACATTTCAACGCGTCGGTGTTCTTCTGTTAGATCGTCTGGCTCTATGCTATCAATATCGATGGTAACAAAAATGAGGTATGCGAAAAATGTATCACAAAATCCAGACTAACATTGAACAATTTATAAATACACAACAAGGCTGCAGCTGGGTCTAGTAATTAATACCAGACCCCCCCCCCCCAAATCCCGCCACCCTGAGGGCAACAATACAGTACTACATTAATTATTATTACGGCTGAACCACTTTGTAATCGGTTGCATTGTACTAATTTGTGACACTTTATGGAACTTTGCATAACAAAAAAACCTGCCAGATTCATGACGTGCCAACGTATCACTCATTCATTATAATAGAAAAACAGATATGGAGGGGGAGGGGTGTGTTATCTAATTCGCAATGCATTTGATCTTTTCCCGAGTAATTGTGTCCTTCCAACTGAATCAGAGGCCGCACACGCTATCCAGCATCTGGTAATATACCCTCGCTGCCATCTGAACCTCCCAATTAACATACTAACTAAACAATTCAATGAGAACCGAGACCCCAGTGACGTGATTCTCGATATAGATCGTCGATTATTGATCGTGTGGTCATCGTTTCCTTTTAGCGGAAGAAAACGTGACGTTGTCAGAGTCTGGATGGAAGAAACGCCGTCCCTCAAGGCTCCGTGCGTTAATTATGATTTATTGTCGGAATACGCGCTCGGTTAAACGATCGCAATCACAAGACGAGTTACTCCTTTGTTTGCGGCATGTTTACTTGGTTCATTTAATGGCCAATATATTAATTGAAGTTTGATTTCCACAGATCAACACTGGCTACGCGGGACGATATGGTGGGACGACAACAAGTAGTGGGAGTGGTGCGTCAACAGGGAGCTCATATCGGGGGACTACAACGAGTACCACGACTCCGACCTCCAGTTACCGGCCGTACTCTTCGACCGACCGCACGACGAGTCGATCGACTGATCGTTCCACTGACCGTTCGATCGATCGATCCACCGATCGTTCAACAGACCGTTCTACGGCGCCAAGTAAATACGGCTCATCTTCGACAACTAGCAGCTATCAAAGTACGAAACCCAAAGAAGAGATCAAGGATACGAAAGAGCCAGAGCGATCAGAACGACCTTCTATACGAGAGAAGTATCACATGGGACCAGCCTTACCCTCCTCCCCGCCCACGCCAACGACAACGACAACTTCCACAAGAGACACAAAGGAAAAGGACAAGCCATCTATACGTGAAAAGTATGGTTTGAGCAGTACAAACAAGGAAGATAGACAATCTCTCATAGACAAATATAGTTCCGGTACTTATCCGGGAAGAACGACCGACACAAGTAGGACCTACGGTTCATCAGGGTCCTTGGCTGCCAAAGAAGAAACACCGAGTAGTTATAGTAAAAGTTCTCTGACTAGAAGTACGAGTGCAAGGAGTGAAAAAAGTCCAGAGCCCGAAAAGACCAGTAGCTACAGTTCGTTGTCACCGTATCGACTGTACGGTCGCGGTACGTCTACCTACAATAGATCGACAAGTAAAGACACAGAGTCATCGTCGTCGACTGCCACAACGCCGGCCACAACGCCAGTCACCGCTCCGACCACTCTACGCTTCGGTAGCTCGAGATTTGGCGGAAGTCTTCCGCGAAGTCCCGTCAGCGAGAAGCCGCCTACAGTCTTCGGAGTGTCGAGTTCTGCCGCCGTGGACAAATCTAGAAGGCCGTGGTCTCCACGACAAGTGAGCGACGACGCTAGCGTCAAGGAGGTCACGCCGACAACGACACCTGAACCAATTAAAGTGAAAGAGACAACCAAGTCCAAAGAGGAGATGGATCCGAAGAAGATTGAGACAGTTATGGTGGCGGTCGTGACTCGAGGTACATCGCCGACCCCTCCGTCGTCGTCCGCCTTCTTACGGACGCGGCGAGCCGACCTCGCACGAATTATCGAGAAGAATATATCGAGACCGGTGATTCGACCGGAGATGGTCGACAAAGAAGTTCAGTCGGATAGAGGTGATGACACCGCTAGACTTTCCAGGTTCGGAGGAAGTTCCCGTTCAGCTACGGTGTCCCCGTGGTCGTCATACCTCGACCGGTACTCAAGCACCGGAAGTATTGGCCCCACGGTATCCAAGTATACAACACGACCTGGAGGGTATGGGTACACCTCTACCCGAAGCGACAGAGAAGCAACCGTTACTAAGACTACACCTGAGCCGATACCATCAAGTTCTGACTATACGAGAAGATCTGTGAGCGATCGATCGGAAAGAAGTGAGACAAAACCATCGACCGATACGTCTGCTTCAATTACGGACAAGAAAGAAGATAAGGTTAGTACTATAAAGAAGCTGGAAGTATCGAGTACACCCACTGAAGTGTCGAGTGTTGGCATTACAAAGAAAGTTACCACTGAACCAAAAGTATTAGAGCGATTAAAAAGAACGCCCAGTGCAGCTAAATTAGCTGAGGTACTAACTGAGAGCAAAACGGCAATTTTAAAAAGAGAGGAACTTTCAAAACCAAAAAGCTCAATACTAGATAAACCAAGTGAAGATAAAAGTGTAACGAGCCCCTCGAAACTCAGTGAGTCGAGTCTAACTAAAAAGGAGGAACAAAATGTACCAGCAAGTCTTGCGAAATCACCGAGTGTATCAAAATTCGGTGAAAGTTCTACGACCAAAACTGTGAAAAGTAGCCTTAAAGATAGTGAAAATAGTAGTACACCAACCGCAACGAAAATAAGTGACACACAGGACAAAATAGCGAGTGCAAGTGCATCTCCAATCAAACCTAAAACCGAAAATAGTAGTACTAACATTCTTAAAAAATCCCCTAGTGCCTTAAAGATAGAGGAAAGCAAAACTACTGACCAAAAGTTATCCACCATTTCAAAACCTCCTCTTAGTTCCAAGGAAGTTAGTAGCAGTTCAATTAAAGATGTGCCAAAGACTTTGCCTACTGGGCTTAAACCGAAACCTGACGAACCTGCCTCAAAGAAGGAAGAAATTACACCCCTAAAAGTATCAAGTTCATCAAGTAGTATTAGTTCAAAGTCTAAGATAGATTCACCAACCGCGTCAGAACCTGAGAGTAGCAAACTAAAATCGTCGTCTTCAAAATCCCTTTCTTCTGAAAGTGAATCACTAATTTCGCGACCAATGTCACCACCTCCTACCTCTAAACCACCTTTGGTGAAACTAGGGTCACCAGCGGCAAATCGCAAATTTCTCCCACCTCCAGTCCCTAAATCCGACAGTCATACTAGTTTAAAACCATCTTCTTCACTGACTTCTCTAAACAAGGGTGTGTCTAACAAAGACTTCCGAAAATCTACACTTAACATGGATGTAGCCCCCACGGAGGCAGAAGAACTTCAACGCCAACAGGAAAAGCAGCGTTTGGCTGGTAAACACGAAAAGAAAACTAAACGAAGTACGTCTGCCAGTTCCGATAAGTCTGAAGGTTCCGAAGCAACAGAACCATCGGAATCTACGGACGTTCGGGGTAAATCGACTCCTCTGAAAACGAGCAAATCTCTGTCCAACGCGAAGATCCTTCCCAATTCATCTTCCAAGACGGCAATGCTGAAAGTGCCAAGTCCAAAACGTCAGAGTCCAGCTCGGTCGTCCAGGTCACCGTCTCGAAGTCGCAGGTCTGCCAGCTCAAGTGTTGACACCAGCTCGAGCGAGTCCGAGACGACAAGCAGCTCAGACGACGAGGACACGCCCTCGCGGTCCGGCGCAGTCAACCTGCGCAGTCGTCGCTCATCAAAGTCTCCACCCGCCGGCGATAAACGCAAGTCCACAATCAGTGTCGCTTCTCTTCTGGCAGCCTCGTCCGCGGACGAGTCGTCGATCACCGAAAAGCCTCCGAGGCCTCCATCAAGTCCAAAGCCACCCCCGAAAGAAGAAGCAAAATCATTCCTCATGAGAGCGTTGGCACCTGTCACCAATCTGTTTAAGGCCAAAACTCCAGAATCCGTGGGAAGTAGCTGCGAAAATATATTAGATGCACTTCACAGAACGGGAAGCACAAACTCACTAACGAAATCATTAGGTTCAGATAAAGAAGACAGTAAGAAAATTGATGGGGAATTAAAACCCAAAATCAAAATCAAGCGCGCTGAATCGGGAGAGCGGGCGTGGTGGTTGGACAGCAATAGCAATATACCAGAAGGAATACAGAGAATACAAAGCAGTAAATCGATATCGAAAATATCATCGGATTCCGAAAAAGATTGTAGTCAGATAAGTGAAAAGAGTGAAAAGAGTAAACGAAAAGACTTTCTGATAAAACGAATTGAATCTGGAGACAGGGCGTGGTGGATGGATAGTAACTCCAACATTCCAGAAGGTGTTGCGCGTATCAAGAGCAGTGCATCGATCAAGAGTCTGGTGGATTCAGACAAAGAAAGTAGGGCTAATGACGAAAAGCCTAAAAAGTATGGAATAAGACACATCGAGTCTGGGGAGCGCGCTTGGTGGTTGGAAAGTAACAGTACCATACCAGAGAATATAAAGAAAATAAACAGTGGTAACTCTATTCCAGAAATAAAAGAACCAAGCCCTCCAACTGAGGACACGGCTCGAAGATTTCCTATCAGACACCAGGAATCTGGTGAGAAGGCTTGGTGGCTATGTAGCAATTCTAATGTACCAGAAGGAATCCTGAAAATGGCTAGTAGGTCATCGTTGGCTGATGTGAAAGAAACTAAGAGCAAAAAGGATGACAGGTCTTCGGAAAGTTCAGAAGAAGAGACAGAGAGCTCAGAAGAAGACGAAGAGGAAGAAGAAAACAATAATAATACCTTGGCTCTACCAAAGTTCCCACTGGAGATAAAGCTGTCGAAAACCTCTCCCGTCTCCAAGCCTGATAAACAGGAAAAGGTCACAGGAAGAACATCCCCGTACGATAATGTCCTTTCAAAGACACCGGTGAAGATAAAAAAGAAGAGGCCCAAGAACCAGCCCCTGTTTATCAGCAACCACACTAACATCGACGACATTCTTGGTTCGGCCGCCTCCCTCGTCAACCCCATGATGGGGCTATCCCGCCTGCGTGGGGAAGATTTACACGACGGTAAGTTAATGCAATATGTAGGTCTACAACAATGTTATGATTCTGTCTCCCAAAGAAATGTCTAGACATTTGAATTTAAAATACAATTTGGTTAAAATGATACCTCAGTACCTATTACTCATTCTTTATGGTGTAACAGTACAGATTGTTTGACGTCACCGTTTTATTTCTGCCTTGAAAATTAAGAAAGTCAGCAAATTTCGTTTTTAAGAAATGAAAAAATGTCCATGGTATTCATACACTTATGCTATTAGAAGATCTAGTAGGTTTGTTAGAGCTTTGAGTGATTGGACCGGTATATTCATATCTTCATCTGAAAGAATGGATGCGGCATTACCAATATAATAGCTATGCACCGTGAAGTTATGTATATCGATATAGTGGTGGTAGTTTCTTCATACTCATATTCAACTGCCAGTTCCTTCACATTTCGTATTGCACCATGAATTAAGAACGATAGCGATCAGTCTGCACTGTACCTAATGGAGTAGATTGTATATTACGGAACTATATCATTATTGCTACTGGTAATCAGGGTCAGAGCTGGTTGTTATTGGTTACGGTCTTACGCTACTACGAAGACGGGGGAGTAAAGAATTATAAGTTTCACTATTACTTTTTGCTAGTATGCGTAGTAATGTGCTAATTGACTCTGAACTCTTTAGTATTATATCCACTAATGAAACGAGAATATCACGTAATGAAAACTGTTCTTCTATTCATTTTTATTACTTCTCATAATAAAACTGCATTTACCTACATAATATTATGTGCATGGTATTTAAATAAAACATGTCACATGTTGTAATTCAAGAGACTGTTAATGACTGCTTGTGGTTAATTATATCTAATATCTCAAGAATCATACAGCACATGCCTTTGTAAGAACAGTTAACACAACTGATTATATATGAATTGTGTTCTTGCCAATATATACTAATGCCATCAAAGAGATTAAGATTAGACCAGGCCAGGTTCTGGCTGACTGTGAGAATTGGAATTATAATATAACATTTTAAAATGTGAAGAGCAATCACCTACCTCTTAAAAGTGCAATTAATCAGTAAAATAAAATAGATAATCAATGACTTCATTTTACTTACTAGGGCAAAAATTGTAGTTAACATTTACTAGAAGCGATGATACAAACGTGCAACCTAAACACACGTTAAATATATATTTTGTGTATTCGGAGATAAGCTATGGCTTTATTGCAGTAACACATGTCTGCACAGTCACATTAACATTGGAAATTGTCGCAATGACTCGAAATCTCAATTTAGACTGTGGTGTTCCAACATCAGATATTCTTCCTTAGGATTTGTGAACACTGACCAGATCTTGGTGAAGTGAGGTTTCTAAAATACAAGTTTAAATTCACATTACCCAATGTATGTATCACCATCACCACTATATCTATCATATCATTACAGCTAATTATATACGTTTGTGTTGATCAGAATCCGGTGACGAAGAGGATTGCAAAGAAGTGGATCCTAAGCAAGTCCGGGTTCATGACAGCACCGCAAAGAAACCCACCATACAACACCTCAGGTAAGTCTCGCTAGTTCACACAACACCTCCGGTTAGTCCAGATCAAAGATAGTAAGGTCCAGAGCAATTGTTCATAAAATGTCTCCCTATCCATTTCATTCTTGAAACCTAACGTCAAATCCTTTCTCATTTCTAAAACGTTTTATTCACTCCAGGAATACCTTTCTTCCTGACTTTACACTTACAGGGGCGTAAGAGTTCTGATCTGCTTTAATTTTGTTGGAAACGTTCTTCCGAACTGGCCCCTTTGAAGCAAATAAAAGAATGAAGGATTAACAACGCATATGTCTGACTGAGGGCTGGGGTGATAAAAGTAAAAACCATGTGTAGGATAGGGCCTACTTCAGATACAGTAACTGACTGATGATGACGTAAATGATGGATGTTCGATGACAATATTGTGAAAAACGCGCGAATATATTTGTATTTTGTATGAGTGTTCATAATGAGCGAGGAGGTCGTCAGTCTAGGGCTGAACCATCCAGGGCTCAGTATAATCAGGACGGATCCCGGGCCCTCCACCTGACCTTTTGCCTGATAAACCATTTAATTCAAACACTTCTCTTCACCTCTTCAACAATCACTATCACTATTACATCACTAGTATCATATTATCAATATCAATCTCTACACGGGCCATCATATCTCATTATAGTGCAGGAAAACTACCATAAACTGAACTGAAGCGAAGGGTTGAACGTGTTTTGAGGATTTTCATCATTCGCCGTTTGATTGTATGACAAGTATTGGGTCAGGTTATGAGAATCAAATTAAGTTATTTGGTTATCAAGGATGCGTTCACATCTGTGTATTTACAATTTTGTATTGAGGGCAGGTAACATATTTATAATCGCTCAGTAACACTTTCGTTATAATAATCTTTCTCTAGTACGATCTTTGTTGCACGATTTTGAACGACTTGTAATTTATGCGTATTTAAATCATGGTAAGCTGCCAAGATTTGTGTGCACCGAGGATGTAAAGAGCCAAGCACGTTGATCATACATCTTTTCAATACGTACTCACGGACAGCGTTTCTTATGTTGACCGCAATCCATAAAGAAGCTTACTTTTACCAAAGATCTTTGCTTTTACTAAAGACCGTAAGTTTTCAATAGATCTCCCAGAACTTTCCCATGTTGCGAAATCTATCAGTTTTCGTTCATTCACAACAACCCCAGTCACAGCCAGACGTATTTCGAAGATGAATGGTAAACTATCAACGTTGGACTGCGCAGGTGGCTGAGTTAGGGGTGAGCAGCCCCCACTTATTCTACTTGAAACGAAAGCGGCACAAAACACACAAGAATCGAGGTCTCGTATCAATAGTCGTATGTGTTTGTCTATGGCGGAGTATTAATTTAACAAGTTTTTAATAATTGTTGAACTGTCCTCATTATGAATGAGTCGCTCCGTGTTTGGACAGTGTGCAGCGTTCACAGGTGGGCTTGCAATGCAGTGTAAACAATGACGACACACGGCCAATAGTCAAACATCGAACCATGTGTTCATAGATGGATCTAGGTACGAAATCGCTCTATCGCAGTGGCCTTCTAACTTTTTCATTGGTGTCCCAATTCATATTCCTGGATATCTTTCCGTTCCAACACCCCCACCCCAAACGGTTTTATGAACCGTACATTTTATACCAATCTTTACTTTTTTCATAATATGCACGTAGACCTATGGTACGGGGAGTATCAACGTTTTTAAACTTGCCTTCGATGAAAAAATTCGAGATGGGTTTTTAAATACCTAATAAAATTTTTGCAACGTATTAGAAAAAATACTATTTCAAACAACAAAATTTGGTTGGTGTCCCAAATGAAAATAGTCTTTGTCCCAAGTAGTTTGGGACGCGACCCAGTCTTTGAAAACCGCTGCATCGCAAACATGGTTTCTACAGAGCTCGTGTTCCATTTTTTTCGTCGCTATGTTGATAAAACAAACACCCCTCATGAAAAAAACACTGGGATGCTCACACTGTCTATTTATTCGGCATTCCTCTACATCTACTACACGAAAAGTCTTGACTACTGTCCCTTCGGTCAGGAAACTTAAAACGGAGCTTCTGAGTTTATGTAAACTATAAAAATGTAAACAAGAAATGACAAGAGTGAAACTCGGCGTAAATGCAGTTTGTAAGTGGATGGCAGGTGGCCAAAGAATGTATGGATATCCCCCTTTCTCAATCTCATCCAGCTTTGATCCCCTGAAATGGAGCGTGAGTACTGAGTAACGTCATACACACAACCGGAAGCTACAGACAGGGGAAAAGTCTTCTGTTAACACCGGATATAGAACCATGTGTTCGTCGTCGATGTGACATTTTACTATTTTGACTTTTTTTTATTACTTTCACTATTTTTGTTTACTATTGCCATATTTCGTTTATATTGGATGCAGAGCACACTTAAACAATTTAAATTGATTTCTGACAATGTTATTTTTCGGTATCAAAGTGAAATTGGATTGTTTTTTTTTTATCAATATTTACGAAATATTGCAAGTTTTGGATCGACAAAACACTTCCTTAATTGTCAAGTTACACCTTTTAAATTTGCTTTGAAAACGATTTCTCGTGGATTTTGTTGTGGCGAATCTGTTTTTATACCTTCAAAAGTGTGGCCCCGTTTGTTCTGACTTTCAATCATTCTGAATCTGTAGTTGGCCGTGGTCGATTAGGCTTTGGTGTTTGCTCTTGGAAACCTCGGTTCTGCATGCGTTCCAGGTTCGAATCCTGGCTTGGGTTTGGATGCCATGTGTAATCATCATTCATTAAAAACCATATAAAGACAAATTTTGTACTTGAAGCTCTTTACATGATAATTCATATTTTCCAACATCTTCTACTTTTAGTTACAAGAATAAAATTGTGCTTTGTCATCTTGGTTCGTTTCCTGTGTATTTAGTTTGGCAGAAGCTGGGAAAGTGAAATTGGTGTATACTAAAAGCAGAGATAAAGAATTCACTTCGTGCTAAAAATATTCAAAATTGCTCCTTAAAAATGACTTTCGCTGAAAATATAACAGGCTTCCCAATTTTCATCGGAGTTCTTCTCGAGTGCGAATAGGTAATACACATTGACTTTCCCAGTTCTTGTCAAACTTGTTTTCAAATACATACGATAAAATGCTGTTGTTACAACAAACTAAGAGTGTGTTCATGTTTAACACACTCGTGTCACGTTCACTTAGAAGTACATATATGTCTCATTTGTCTACCTTTCACCCTTCCATTGAATAAGACGTGTATTCACTGCAAAACATCCTCTTCCCTGTCTCTACAGACACATATAAGTATAGCGTTTTCTTACATGTGTGCTCAAAGCCTCATAATTTGCCAGTACTTTATTTTTTATTTTATTTATTTATTTATTCATTTATTTATTAATACATCTATTTATACAAGAATATAATATTTCAGTAAATTATAACTATTTACAAACATAAAACAAAATATTTAGCTGATTACTGCCTCTTGTGTCATAATTAGATACCTCTCACCCTTTCTAGGAAATACTTGTACAATCTGCTACCAAATCTACAAATTGAAAAACTTTAAACATAATTCTTTGTTTTACATTAAGTAAATCATCTAACATAGTAGAAATATGAACTCTCCTCTCCTCATTCCCCTATTATGCATTTTCTTTAACAACTCCGTAACTTTCCTGTCACATACTGTCATGTGTAATAATAGTAAACGGTATACTTGGAGTCGCCACAACAACGAGTTACATAATAACTGCAGTTCTATGTCCCCCCTGAAAACCAGTTCTTGTAATTGAGTGGGTAGACAAGAACATTGCTTTATTTAATTGAACGTACATGATACAAATATGCAATATGTATTACGTTTCTTCTCTTGGTGTCACCTCTTATGTGTGTTGTTATGTTTACAACCTGCTAATAAAACATTCCTCTGCTTACAGGGACGTCTCAGACGGATCCAAGCGGCGAACGTCCAGAGAAAAGGTAAGCGCATGACTTGTTTTCAATACACACTCGTATTCAGAAGGAACAATACACAATACAATTGAAACTCGAAGGAATCTGATTGTTGCTATAGTCTTGAACACTTCTTTCTCAAGCATTGCCAATTTTTGACTTGTATAGAAGTCGGCGACTCTGAAATATCGAATAAATAAAAATCTAGTAATGTACATTACAGTGTTCGGAACTGTGTTTTGGTATTTGATTGGTACATTTTCCATTTGTTCAAATAAATTTAAAAGGGTATACACCGAATTGATAACGTACGATCTAGTATAATTGGTAACAGTGGATGCAGCAGTACTAGCAGTACTAACTTGTTGGATGGACAGCAAACGGTTTAAAGGAATACTAATTTTCGTGAAAGAAATATATTAGATAAACATTGTTTTATAAATAGCGATACATTGAAATGCTGGATTTATTTTTCTACGAAAAAAAATACATTTTTTGCTCCATTATTATTTTTATTTTTTATTTTTACCTTCATTTTACCTTTTACTAACCTTTGGACAGCATTTGCATCAAATAACCCTGTAACAGTTCGTTTGTAAGGAAACAACACAGTACACGAATGTTATTCAAGAAGATTATATCTATGGCGTTGAAGTGTTGATTCTTATCTTCCAGCAAATAATGTTGGTATCTCCGTAATGAACAAGGTGTTTTAATGTAATGATGCCGACAGTTCATTAGCATAGAGACAGATCTAACCTTCCACGTTTACAGTACATTGCATTTTGCTTCTTCTTTACTTCCTTAAGTATACCGTTGGTTCATCAGCATTCTAATCAATTCGTGTTATTTTTCAATTGCCACATTCATTAGTAACATGAAAAGCGACAGTTACTTGGATCTCGGCGTTTTCTTCACATTTCTTTTTAGTTTGTATTGTGAATACTGAGAGGTGAGAGGCGAGTGGGGGTAGCGTATAGCCTGAAGAAATGTCTACCTGGTGTTCGTCTTTATTTTCTGTCACTTGACGTGCTGTTTTATATTGTACGTTAATTGTACACTATAACGGTAATACGGCTGCGTTTATGATCATTCCATTCAATGCATTCTTTTAAAATTTTTATTGAGTTGTTGAGTTGTGTTTTATTGCCATTGACTTCAGATAGACGACGTTATACCTTGCATAGTTTTACATGTTTATTTGTTGTATTGAATGAAGATTTGACTTTTAACCTCGAGTGTGAGCAGAAATATCTGATTCTTATTCATTTCGTATAGAAATCTATGGTGGAACTTGTTAACTATTCAGCTAGCAACGATAAGAGTGCAGCTAGCGACACGGTTTTCATCGTCTTATAATAATTCTTTGTCTATATATAGACAAAGAATTATTATAGCTAAGAGGTGAATCTTAATATTCAAAATAAATAACCTTAGAAGACGAAGAAGTCTTATATTGTGATTATTGTTACTCGGAGTTTTCCATGATCCTGTCGATGGTGTGAAATAAGGGCAGGCCGCGTGGTAAGACAGTGATGGCCAGATGTTCAATTTCGGATTAAATCGCTTTCAAAAGCCGTGATTGAAACTGGGGCAATTACGGAGAGTGGATGGACGAATGCACTGTAATTTCTTGTACACAGTCATATCGCTCTAAAGTGAACCAAGGCGGCTTGAATAGAAATTGTACTGCGTTGCTTGTAAAATAATTGTAGAGCAAATAGTATCCAATTATTTTATTGTGATGCTTTGGACGATGTAATATGATTGTCAATGAGATAGTATTCACGAAAACAGAAGCTAGTTCATTTCTCTAGTGCTATGATGCGGAGAAAAGTGCGTTTTCCATTTTATTGACGGGAGTGGGTATACCCAGTTATAATATTACCAAAACGCACAAATTACCGTTTTTTCGCCATAAGATCCGTACACGACATCGTCGAAAAAACAAAAGTAATCTGATATGAATTTAAGTTAAACATTACCAATATTTTTATCAGTAGATTTGTTATTTTGTATTTTGAAAATAACAATGCTGTTTTAAATAGTGATTAAAACAACAGAAACTCGTTCTCCATAACATAATATTTTTGTATTATAACCCCCCCCCCCCCCCCCCCCCCCGTCATCTCAAATATTTAACTATTTGTATATCATGAATAATTATTTCTTTAAATATCCATAGGCCTATTCGATATTGCCCCGAAAGCTAGTCGCTTTCTAAACTAACCCAATGTCGGGACTCTGGTTGCACCCCAGGCTCCAGCATGACTTTACTTCCGATCTCTCACGCGGACTTGCACGTAGTAATGCTCGAGCACGGCGCGAGCATTTGCATCGGCAAATAGGTTAGGTCAGATAAACCACGTTTGCACCCAGATCTGCCCATCATCGGTGCCTTGCTGTGCTAATAACAGCTGCTCTGCACATACACACAACTCCTCTCCTCTCCACGCCCAAACTGTAAAACTGCACGGAAATATGAGCTAGTGGTTAAAATAAAATGCAGGGTTTGACCTCTGAATCGTAGCATTTTTAATATTTCGTGTTCATCACAATTAAACAGCTTAAAAATGTTATTTAGGTGACATATGGTTCGTATTTTGAAAATTACATTTTAAATTAAAAAATAATAATGATGTGTGGCCAGATATTACACAAGTCTGAAAAGAAACCAAATATTTATGGCGTGTGTATGGATGAAATACACCAGGCAATTGAAGAGGTGGAGATAAATAGCAATAATTCCAGTATAAATAAAATAAATATCTCAGTTTCCTGATTCGTTCGTTTTAGGCAAATTAAGGTGTTAAATTATAAGATCGCATTTTAGATATTTTTATTTCATTCAATGACACTGCATAATATGCATATTGCACATCATTTTCAAAACCAGAGCATCATAAAACGTGGCTTTGCGTATATTTTGTTGTTTGACGGCGATTTGAATTTTGCCAAAAGTCCGCTTGGGTGCGCATTTTCTGCGATGAAGGCAAATACGATTACGACGGCGACGTGTTTGTGACCTTAGGGGCAACTCTCACCCTTTGTCTAGTTCGCAATATTCTCGCAATCGTAGACGCGCGCAGTTGTTTCCGGATTATCCCTGGCGCGAGGGTGCAAGCATATTATAGGGGAGGCTTTGTCCACAGCGCTATCACCCACACACCATTGTCTATGTAGTTGGCCGTCTGTTCCCTCTTGCGGATAAAATTCGCGAGCACCATCTGCCACGAGAAACGATACCACGTGATACTTCAGCCCACTTTACTTGTTTAGTAGAAATCCCTGCTTTACATTATATGCCCTTCTTATCAAACTGACCTCAGATATACTTATATGTTGATTTTCGTTGATTCCTGACGTTCTTTCACACATTTGTATAATGTAGTCATCCACTTAGAAAAGTGCACAATCCTCAATCGTCACGCCCACTGTTCCAGGTAACCAACCAAATATCGTTAATTACACGAAATGAACCCGTTTCAATTAGATGTTAAACTATATACATAGAGAAGTAAAAAGTTGGTATACCATAGAAGCTGATATACACGATTTTAGTACGTAGTAATTAGTTATTTTAGTATAGGCTATACACAATTGAGCCCATGCATATTCGCATCATGGCAGACAATGGGCTGATCTCTATAGCGGGTACGTCACCAGTTGCAGAGTACATCTAGATAAGGAGTGGTCGGCTGTGCAAGAGTACTCACGCTGGTATGCGCAATATTCGATCTTGTCTCATCTAAAGCCGTGTCGTTGTGTAGTTCTATGCAGCAGCGGGGTTGGATGCAGTGTTGGATAATAGAATGATTTGTTGTGTAAATATTTCAGATAGTACATTTTTTGGTATAGCATACATTCCTGAACAACATAGCTCTTTACTTTGTAAAAACTTAATAAAGTTTCTTTAGTAAAAATGAAATGAGTAAAGTTACGGAACTTTTAAAAGTTGCTTTGTAAAGATTAATTGACTATATAGTTAACAATTTTACAAAGAATGATACGAGCAAACTAAATATCGCCGTGTTGCTCGCACGTTCTACTAACTCATATCACTAATTATTACTATAATGCTGCCATCCTAATTTCAAAGAAAAAATAAATACTTTGTGTATTAGTAACTGAAGTAATTCCAATTATTAACGATTACAATATTTGATGGTTTTTAAATTCATTGTTTAGCGGATACAAACCCAAATCTTGAGTGTAGGAATCATTTTTTCAATGTCATGAAGAAGTTATCAATAAAATAAAATAATAAGTTATAAATAAAATTTCAATGTCTGAAGTTATCAATAAAATACTGTGAGTGGCTTAATGCTGCGACGAACCATTGCCGTTAAAACAAGCACCCATTAATTTACCGCGGCGGTTTGCACGGATCATTCGTGTCTCGTCTCGATTAGCTTCGTTGCCAAAATATGAGACATAAAGCCCAAATGTCATCATCACGAATCGTTTCCAAAATTATGTTTTTAATGAGCACAGCTGTTACTCACGCAGTTAGGGGAAGGTTTAACTAACCATAACATATATCTATTTATATAACTAGGCTAATCGAAATTATTCACACAGCCAAAATAAACGTATAATCATTGTCTAATGTCCCAGCTATGCGACTCTCGGATACATAAACGCGTATATGATGGAGTAAAATACGAGTATGACGATGTAGCTGTTGTAAAGTTGTCCCTACATAACTCATCCTTACGAAATAGCCAATGATTTTCAACATCTATAGTAGGCTAGTTCGCCAGTCCCCCAACCTTCCACTCAGTAGCAAGCGTAGCGATTTGAAGCCATCTTGAAATTGGCAATTTACATGCTAATTTTGACCTTTTAGTACTGCTAGCGCTGCCATGGCAGAAAGTCGCATTAGAAAATCCTATCCCCGCCTGTGTTATTTGCCCATTTCAAGATGGCATCAAAGTGCTACGCCTGCTGCTGCTAGCCTGGCGATCTAGCCTACTATAGATGTTGAAAATCATTGGAAATAGCTGAGAGTCCAATAGTACCAACTTATTTGTCAGCTTATCCAGTTCCCACCATCTAATTGAAACAGTTCCATTAGGGATAATTTACGCCCTAGGTTTGGATACCTGGAAATTTCTACCATAGCGGGTGTGTTACTAATGGAGCTTGTGCACTCTATACTTTTACTAAGCGGAAGACCGCCTTTGCCAACGTGCGTAATAACGCCAGGAATCTATTGACTTTCGTTGAAATACAGCACATTACGGGTGCATCTGAGGTCCGTATGAGACTGAGAGATGTGAGAACGGAATGAGAATGGTTAGAGTTGGAGCACTATACCACGTTAACACTATTGTCGACAACATGCAGCTCTATATTCTTGCTCATCGAAATCCTAGTCCATGCTCTGATCTGCCTAAAGCTTACCCTCCCATCTTCGCAACGCGGATCGTTGAGATGATCAGAGATAATGATCGTAGGCTACTCGAATCAGGTTTTCGTAATTGGTCAGATTGAAATCTCTACCTACAGTGATCGCAGCAACTTTGCGTAAGAGACCCTCAGATACATAATTTGGAGTAGTACGTACGCCAAACAGCATATATGCACGTACAGTTTTATAATATCATGGCGTTGTATCGGGTAGGTGGTAGTTTGGAATTACATTGAGATTGACGGTCATTTTGGATATTGCCAAAATCAACGCCGATACAAGAATATGGAGCTTCTTGAAACCTTGGACCGGAAGAATCAAAGATATACTGATTCGACAGTTATTTCAAAGTGGCCAACTAAAATGAGACGTGAGAGTATGAAACGTATCGCCTAAAACATTATATCACAATGTACTAATCGCCTGAAAGCACGTGATTCAAAATCCATTCAGTATCGAAATACTAAGATTTTATTAAAAAAGATGCTCCATTACCAATCACTATGTTGTCGGTTCCGTCCTTGACCACTTGATGTTAAAGTATAGCATAATGAGTGTATGCTGTTACTATCAACATTTCGCTCAGCCATTGTACGTTGTAACAATGGTTTCAAACTGCCCACAAAGGCACTACTGTCAGCTGCTGTTGAATTGAAATCATTTTTCAAGTGCAGTGTGTATATATATGTACTTCCGGCTTGAAGCGAATACTCCTATCTGATTGGTCAAGCTAAGCGCTATATTTTAGGCACCAAAACTAACACTAACAATGGAAGATATCCTTATCTCCTTGACCATTGTGAGCGGCAGCACTGATATCTTTTAACCGTTAGTCTTAGTCACTAATGTTCAGTAGCCGTCACTAATCGTTAGTGGCTCGTTACTCGTCGTCGGTACTCGTTAGTCATTAATTAGCTCGCATTGTGGTGCATTCTTCAAAAACGCAGTTACTGTTAAGAATGCGGACAGTGTTGAATTAAGTACATTTTACCAAAGATTACACTTTTGTGGGATATTTGATTTTACTCTCGTGCATATCTATTGTCAATTCTTTTCTCAAATGAGCTTCGTAACATTTTCTCTTCCAACTATCACATTCTTCTTCTACCCTCTTTATTAATGTCGCTAAACGACCGCGCTAAACGACCATCAAGCACCTACGACCCCTGAAACCCCTTAACCGTTCACCCCCACCCACTTGTTTCGATTCCCTTATGATGACCCCGGCTATTTGTCCAGTGGATCTGACTCGCTGACGTTATATGACGTTATATACACATAGCTGTCGAGTACGTTGAGAAACATGTTCTGTCCAGGTCCTAACCACCACCTGGAGTCGTAGGTAGGTCTTCTACCTTCGCCCGGGGAGGGTGAGCGAAGCACTTCCTCCAGTAATGAGGAAACTACTGCTAAGGTTTCTTGTGCATGTTCTCACAAGCGGCCTTCCGTTGTGTTGTCCGTGTGCAGCTGTACCGTAGAGTGTAGCCTGTAGGGCGGTTGTGGGCGTTGTTGTGAACTAGACAGGACTTAGACAGGTCAGGCAACGTGAGGCCATAACCATAACGTCAGAATCTAAACGTTTTTGTTCAATTTAAAAAAAAAGTTAATTAAAATCAAACTTTGGTCAAGATGTGCAAGGTTTTGTTATTGTAAAATATTTTCCAACGTGTTGCATTCAAACAGCTCAATGCCTGGACATTGGACATTCGGACTGAAGACTTTTTACGAAGTTTTTCTGAGTCACAAGGTGAATGCTGGGATTGAGAGTCCTACTATAGCAGCCCTTGGTCATTCCACCCCAACTATCCAATTCCAAGTCCAACACCCTAATATCCCTACTAAGGTACGTACCAAGGACGGTTCATATTGTGGTGAAGTAGCTGCTGCAAGAAGGATTCCTAGGAAAATATACTATTCCTATTAGTATTCACTGAAAGACCCCGCGGGCGCAGTAGGGTGAAGGGGAGGGGGGGGGGGGGGGTTATATATAAAAAATACAAACATTTGCAATTTACAGTAGTATAAAGATGGGTGTCATTATTTACTTAGATTTAATGACACCGTTTCCGTTTCTACAAAGCATACAAGTCGAGACGACGAGTGTGTGATTTATGAAGATGAAAGTGCGCCACATGACGTACTTAGGTATCCAAACCCGTATTGGAACCTGGGACGCAACAACACTATGTTTTACGATCACTACGCCAGCCCCAGGGGACAGCAATACTACCACCGACAATGGTGTTGTGACGTCGAGGGAATATTGGCAATCTCGTTCTGTTGTAAATCAACACTTTTCGCAAAAAAAAAATTCAGGTGCATGGAGAAATCTACCCCTCCCCCCCCCCCCCCTCATCCTGTTCCGTAAACACTGTCGGACTCGGACTGTCGGTTTCTCCCCCGATACACCTGTCGAGATGGGTCTCACCTCGTGGTGTGTCCGGTGCCCGCAACGAGGACTCTCGTGCATCCCTTTTATCATTTCTATATTGATCTCACGTGACCTTTATCATTTTTCTTCTTCCTACTTTCTAACACATCGGGTTCCGGCCCTTTTCCGTTCCAAATACCCACCAGGCACCAACCCCCTTATTTTCGATTCTTTATTTCGAACCGACGGGCGACGATGTGCAATGGATCAGATTCTACCGAGGTCATAATATGTGGAGTACGCCGTAAAACACAACACTTCCCGATGGATGCATTTACGCGCGTGTCACCGAATGATAAATCACAGCATCCGATGGTTTCAGAGGTAAAGTACCCTCCTCTCATCACAGTCAGTCAGGCAGGCAGGCAGGCAGGCTAGCGAGCAAGGTGAGGAATGTCGTCTTCCAGTCTGCTTGGTCGTGCGGCCGTCAGAGGTCGCTAGTGAGCCAGCCGGCGTTTACACAAGAGACCGGCTGCATTCAGTAGACAAAGTGTTGTGTTCGCGCGCGGTTCTAGATTAGTGGAGCGATTCAGGTAAATATTTACGTCTTGCACACACGAAGTGCATTCGGCGTGTGTGTGTGAGTTTGGTGTCTTATCTTTGCGAATCGTAACCATTTTACCACTTCGTTTGGTGTTAATCGTAACGTAACGCATTGTTGGGGGCCAAGAATCTAACTGGGAAAATAATCAATTTTGTTTTTAAATTCAAAGTAGTTTTACTGCAAGGTAGAATCACCCTACCCAACTCCGAGGTTGTGTGCGTGGGTTAATCGCGAGACCTCAGTGTCAAATCGTTTACAAGCGGGGAGGGGTAAGAGAGGATACAAACGTGTTTCTACTTGTCTGTCAGATACCTACGAAGATGAGTAGTTGACAGTCGTTTGAGGAGATAGAATCTTCCCGGTGTGAAATGTCAACAACCCTAGCTTAGCTTTAGCCTGAAGCTGCCGAGCAGATTATTTATTGTAGCCAGAAGTATTTATTTTTAGTCATACTCACTCACACCTTCATTCAGAGGTGATAGATTTGTCACTGAGGCGACTAACGTAATATTGTTCCGTGCGGCCCACAACAATGTAGTAATGAGTTTTGTTTATTGTCGTGTTGTAGGTGGTTGCTAGGCTAAGTGCAAATGCTCAGACCAATGTGAAAGTGTACAAAGTGTTATGGCAATGGCCAGTATCACGTGCAGGGTGCAATATCTAAACGACATTGACCCGTTCTCGTACACCACTAACTTTCCGGAACCTCCACGACCCCCTGTCCACGTCTTCAGCGCCACCCTGCCTCTCATCAACCAGCTGGCGGCGATACACCGCCTGCTAAGGGCGCCGCATAGGGTGAGTTACCACCGCCTCCGCCTTCCTGTCTGTAAGCTCCTCTATTGGTTGGTGGATTCCCGATATGCCCGTGCGTCACCTTCGGAATCCATCATTGTTCGCCTGTTTAGTGAAGATTTTGTCGTAAAGACACCTCTTCGTTAGAGAAGACTAATGTGCTCTAATTGAAAGACCATCGTGTTGGCTAAAAAGTAACCATTTACTGGGGCACTGTGTTTCCAGGTTTGCACCCCCCTTTCTCCTCCCCCAAAAATTCTTGATAGAAAGCAACAACGTTTCACCATTTTGTCAAACATTATTAGTTTTGGTATGTGACAAATGAATCAATTAATTTGTTTTGTTCATCACTTTCCCCGTCACTACAAACTTATGAGGATTTCATCCACAGACATCGTGCCACTTTGTTTGGAACCCCTATAAGAGACTGACTGATGGAAAAACAATAAAAACCAAATCAAAATCACTGTTATTCATCATCATCATTAGCATAACAATACATAATGATAATAATAGAAAAAAAGGTATACAAAGATGAAGAGTGCTCATATAAGTATGATATGTTAGAGAGATGTTTGTTATAAGGTTGATTGAATCTACCTGTAGTTACGTCACTGAAGCATTGGACGTTGACGTGATTTCGCTCTCTTGGGATTCATTTTATCTGGTTCAACGTGAACACAGCGTATCGATCGATACTCTTTGCGATCTTGTCGATATATTCAATAATCATGTTATATGGTAATACTGTATTCTTCACAAACAATACTAATTAAAATAATCACCTTCGACTTCGACGCGTTGTCATTAAAACACAATTTGTCAACGATCCTCTGGCCGTTGAAACGTCAACCGCTCAGTTAGTGGAACCTTCTTCCATCGATCGTCGTCACCATGACGTCTTCGTACTTGTCTGATGATTGGTGCAAAACGTTCATCGTTCATTGTTGTGTACGTATCAAACTTACAAAGTATCAGCCTGATACTATTTATATTAAACCACTATTGTAGATTTTTGGATACTCAATTAGGCTATATAAAATGTAGTGGAGACTCCATATTGGGTAGTGGTCATAGGTAGTGGACGTGGAGAATGTGTCGAAACGGTAGTGAATTAATTCTTCTTCTTTTCTGTAGTCAGTATTTATTTTATATGTTATCTCATCAACACTGTCAAATTTTGTTCTTGCCTCTTGGACTCGTATTAGGAAAATAATGAATAATGTCATGTGTATTTTTGTTTCATCTATATATTGTGACGGAAATTAAAATGTCAACTATTGACTTTTTCTCATTTTTTAATTTTTAATTTACCGTTTCGATTTTATGTCACTGTTTTGTTTGTACAAATTGTGCTGTAGATAAGGATCTGAGGTCGGTATGAGACCAGTTACAATGGTCTAGACGCAGATTGTAGACCGTGTTGTCGGGCGGGCGGGCGGACAACATCTCGTACTGCATCGTGTGTTACCTTGGGCCCAGTATATAAGGGTCTAGACGCAGATTGTAGACCATGTTGTCGGGCGGGCGGACAGACAACATCTCGAACTGCATCGTGTGTTACCTTGGGCCCAGTATATAAGGGTCTAGACGCAGATTGTAGACCGTGTTGTCGGGCGGGCGGACGGACAACATCTCGTACTGCATCGTGTGTTACCTTGGGCCCAGTATATAAGGGTCTAGACGCAGATTGTAGACCGTGTTGTCGGGCGGGCGGACGGACAACATCTCGTACTGCATCGTGTGTTACCTTGGGCCCAGTATATAAGGGTCTAGACGCAGATTGTAGACCATGTTGTCGGGCGGGCGGACGGACAACATCTCGTACTGCATCGTGTGTTACCTTGGGCCCGGTATATAAGGGTCTAGACGCAGATTGTAGACCGTGTTGTCGGGCGGACGGACGGACAACATCTCGTACTGCATCGTGTGTTACCTTGGGCCCGGTATATAAGGGTCTAGACGCAGATTGTAGACCGTGTTGTCGGGCGGGCGGACGGACAACATCTCGAACTGCATCGTGTGTTACCTTGGGCCCAGTATATAAGGGTCTAGACGCAGATTGTAGACCATGTTGTCAGGCGGGCGGACAACATCTCGTACTGCATCGTGTGTTACCTTGGGCCAGTATATAAGGGTCTAGACGCAGATTGTAGACCATGTTGTCGGGCGGGCGGACGGACAACATCTCGTACTGCATCGTGTGTTACCTTGGGCCCAGTATATAAGGGTCTAGACGCAGATTGTAGACCATGTTGTCGGGCGGGCGGTCGGACAACATCTCGTACTGCATCGTGTGTTACCTTGGGCCCAGTATATAAGGGTCTAGACGCAGATTGTAGACCATGTTGTCGGGCGGGCGGACGGAGAACATCTCGTACTGCATCGTGTGTTACCTTGGGACCAGTATATAAGGGTCTAGACGCAGATTGTAGACCGTGTTGTCGGGCGGGCGGGCGGACAACATCTCGTACTGCATCGTGTGTTACCTTGGGCCCAGTATATAAGGTTCTAGACGCAGATTGTAGACCATGTTGTCAGGCGGGCGGACGGACAACATCTCGTACTGCATCGTGTGTTACCTTGGGCCCAGTATATAAGGTTGTTGTTGCATCGTGTGTTACCTTGGGCCCAGTATATAAGGGTCTAGACGCAGATTGTAGACCATGTTTTCGGGCGGGCGGACGGACAACCTCGTACTGCATCGTGTGTTACCTTGGGCCCAGTATATAAGGGTCTAGACGCAGATTGTAGACCGTGTTGTCGGGCGGGCGGACGGACAACATCTCGTACTGCATCGTGTGTTACCTTGGGCCCAGTATATAAGGGTCTAGACGCAGATTGTAGACCATGTTGTCGGGCGGGCGGACGGACAACATCTCGTACTCCATCGTGTGTTACCTTGGGCCCAGTATATAAGGGTCTAGACGCAGATTGTAGACCATGTTGTCGGGCGGGCGGACGGACAACATCTCGTACTGCATCGTGTGTTACCTTGGGCCCAGTATATAAGGGTCTAGACGCAGATTGTAGACCGTGTTGTCGGGCGGGCGGACGGACAACATCTCGTACTGCATCGTGTGTTACCTTGGGCCCAGTATATAAGGGTCTAGACGCAGATTGTAGACCATGTTGTCGGGCGGGCGGACGGACAACATCTCGAACTGCATCGTGTGTTACCTTGGGCCCAGTATATAAGGGTCTAGACGCAGATTGTAGACCATGTTGTCGGGCGGGCGGACGGACAACATCTCGAACTGCATCGTGTGTTACCTTGGGCCCAGTATATAAGGGTCTAGACGCAGATTGTAGACCGTGTTGTCGGGCGGGCGGACGGACAACATCTCGTACTGCATCGTGTGTTACCTTGGGCCCAGTATATAAGGGTCTAGACGCAGATTGTAGACCGTGTTGTCGGGCGGGCGGACGGACAACACCTCGAACTGCATCGTGTGTTACCTTGGGCCCAGTATATAAGGGTCTAGACGCAGATTGTAGACCATGTTGTCGGGCGGGCGGACGGACAACATCTCGTACTCCATCGTTTGTTTCTTCCGAGTCTGACCGCGATGATGTCTCGCGTCTCCCACACAGCTTTCCCCTCACACGTAACATGTCCGAGCACCTTCAACAAGCTACAACCCGAGAGCAGAGAGTAACTTGTAATCGCGTGCACGGATCCATGCACTTCGTTCGCCATTGTTGCACCAGCTAATTCATCTTGTAAGCTGGAAAGAAAAACGAAAGTGGTGGTGTTTTACCATTGTGTCAACTTTGTTTTTATCTTTTTATGTAATAAGGTACGATATGATTAAGAACAATTAAACTAGCGCTTATCTAAAATTATAACTGAATCACAATTATGTGAAACATCTTCTACACTATACAAAATGAAACTGATTAGTACCAGCAAAGATTACAACCTAGTTTGTAACCTTTGGTACCAGTAATTTATTAATTATATTTCACCCAACACTCGCGTAAGAAAAAAGTGCCTCAAGCTAGACTTACTTGCAAGGTCGCGGTTTCGATTCCTGCCAGCGGCTATTTTGACTGAAGAGAAGTGGTTTTCACATGTGTCGTTCTTATTGGGTCCCTTCTCGTGGTGACCGGTGCCCGTAAAGAGGGCTCTCGTGCATCTCTTTTGTCACTCCTTTTATTCATCTCAGAAGAGCTTCATCATTTTTTTCTCTTTCTACTTTCTCACTACTTATCCGTCATACTTGCCGGCCCTCTTGGCGATCCAAACGCTCATGTATCTCCCTCGCCCCCTAAAAAAATACCTTTATTCCCTAACCCCTCTCTTATGAAGACGATCCCGGCGATGTGCAATGAATCTGATTTCGCTTAGCTGTCAAGTACGTCGTTAAACACGGTATACTTGTGTCTTATAGAGACAGAGACAGATATATTCCAAATTATCCTTCAGGGAAAAGTATTGTAACGGCTCTATGTAGCAATTTTGGCGTTTTATCCAACACTAAAGTAAATGATTGGGTTGGGTTCAATAGCTCTTCGACATTCCTAATCCCCTAATAATGACACGTTGTAAGATAATGAATGGTAAATCCGGCCTTTTCAAGGTCATCATTAGAATACGTGAGTGAGGAGACAAAACGAACTATGATGTGCATATTATACCTTACATGCGCGTAGGAATTCCTCTTGATTGCTCGTGGGTTGGAGGGAGGGGGAGGGAGAGGGGAAGGGCTATAAGACTTGTGTTTATTCTCTAGAAAAGAGCTTTAAACTTTAAATGGAAAACTTATGTGACGAGTGTCTCTAATACCATTCCGGCGTTTTTCGTTTAGATGTATACATGAAACGCAATTTCAAAGCAAATTTTTTGAGTGATGAGCAGATATTGACAAGTTCCACAGATAATCTAAAAAAAACAAACATATGCACAATAATTGTACTTGTACATGTTATATATACGTGTGGATGAAATTGAAATCGTAACATTCCAATAACTCCTCCGATTTATTTGAATCTAAACTCACTCGAAATAATTTGTATAGTGAACTACCTATATCTATCTATCCATCCACTCACCTATGATACAATAATATTCCTGTGTGGGAAGGATATTGTTAGACCTTGTTAGACCTATTACTCAGAATTTTAGTTTTATTCCGCGCGTCTTCAAATTTCTACAGGCTAGCCTTGTATTGAAACATGCGTGGGGGGTGGGGGTAGGGGAACCCTTCTTTGTACGCCACTGTGTGTGTGGCGAGCTGCGAGTCAGTCAGACAATGGTATTGTTGCACTTTTTGCCGGTCGCCCCTGTGGAAGGTCGGTGGAGGCGAGAACGCAATGGCGTGACGGTATGTATGGTTGTATGCTGTATGCTGCTGACTACCCGACGCAACAACATGGCACTTGTACGGAGTCGGAAGCCATGGGAATTATTCTAAACGCCGTTCTTTCTTACGTTAATCACATTCCATGTTTATTATTCAGATCACATCGACTTTGCTTTTCTGACGTCTGTTGTCTGGGAGGTCGAGGGTGACTCCCTTCGCCATCTAGCTAATAATAATTTTTCGTAGGAATCCCTCCCTGTTATAGGGTGCACACCAGCTTTACCTGATGTGCCCCTTTTCAGGTGACTAACTAAAGTATATTAGGGTGTTTAGATAGTTGGGTAGGCGTGTCCGGGGGCTGGTAGTATTGACTCAGTCCCAGCACTCGCCTTTACGACTGAGGAAAACCTCGGACAAAACCTTCAGTCCGGTGGCCGGAATCGAACCGGCGACCTCCCGAATTAGAGTGTCGCGTCTTCCGCTGAGCTACCTCTATCGGTCATCAGGCTAGACGGTAGGTTTAAGTCTCTGCTCAATTCATGTGATCTTCGGAAGCGGATCAACGGATGTTTGCATTACGCTGTTATCTTTTGCAGTAGCCACTGGTAACCTGGATGTTTTGTGCCTTTAAACAAAAGTGAAAACACATATTAATTATAATCATCTTTTGCGCATGCTTATGTTTGCATACTGAGCCATAGGTTCTTCCTGAATTAGTGTGTTGCGTTCTAGAGAGAACTCGGTTTCAATCTGAAATTGAAAGTCTTGGGGGAAGGGGTGTAAGAGTTCTGGCAGTAATATTCCAAAAGCACTATTCTACGATGAGGGAATATTCCAATAGCATACGAAATTACAAGGAACGGACAGATAAAAGAAAAGCATCATGCCATAGTGGTGACTCCACACAGAAAATGTATGTGTACGTCGCAATTGCAATTGGTTTGGGGAGCGGGGTTCGGAGTTCTGGTTCCACGTTCTCTATAAATCAGCACAAACCAGTGGACCTGGCACACCTGTCATGATCTTGAGGTAGGATAACGTTTTACATCCGAAGAGTGTCTACAGATGACTTATTTCGATTTTTAAGACATCTTCTGAAATAGATGTACTGTGTATTTGTATCTATGTGCATTGTGCATTACTAGCTTCAAGTTCTAATCAAGAATAATGATTTCTAATTTAGGAAAATTAAAAAGTGAAGAAATATTAGCAAAAATACTTTTTTGCGTATTCACCCTCTCTATCCTGTTGACCTCTACCAAACCGACCACAGACCCGTCATACGCCGACAGTGGTCCTGTTTCCTGTACCGATATAACTTGGTTCGATTCCCATCGCCTGTAATTCCCAGTGTCCGGTCTCACCAGTGTCTGATTGATTGAGCTTTTTGTATTGACAGGTAAAAGTTGTCTAGGCATTCATACAAGTGGTTCAAGCCCACGATATTCTCAGTAGGGGGGCTTGCAAGATAAGATTAGTCTGGCGATACACATGAGTAATAATGAGATACGATACACAAAACCTAGTAGCTTGTATTAACGTTAATGGAATGATTGATTAAATGATAGGAAATACGATAGGATCTTGTTATTTTGATAACAGTTAAGCGGAAAATTGTCTTTTTTTATTGTGTATTATTATTAATCATTATTTTTCAACAGAGCATATATTCCGCAATTAAAATTTTAACTTGAACCATACAAAATATTGTGAATAGATGTACTAAATAAAGTGTAATGATTTTTATGAGCCCAGTATATACAGTGGCCCATAGGTCTACTTAATTCGTAGTGTCTGCTCTTAGTGCAGCCTCTAGTTTCTAAACAAATACCGAATATACCAGTGTATAACTAATAAAAAAACAAATCACAAATGTAATATTGTTCTTAAAATCTCATCGTATCAAAATTAATTAAATAAGAAAAAAAAATATATTTATATAAAACCTAGTTGTTGGACTATACACTGTTCCTTGTCAAGATGAAAGAATTAAAAACCGCCAAACCAGGAACAGTGTATAGTCCAACTACTAGGTTTTATTTAACGTTTTTACCTGTTCTACTATTTTTCCGTCTTTTAATTAAAAATATATTTGTTTTGATTTTGACACAGTCATAAGGATTTATCGCTGTAAGCTTTGCTTGGTTTGCTGCGCCGACCCTGTTGGACCACCTGTTACAGACCTTTTGAGTTTTAAGCCGTTACAAAGCTGTTAAAACATTATACAATGACAATCCTGTTCATAACAGTGATGGTGCACGAAGCGATGCAATCTTATATCCTTCTCATGTCATGGCCAAGTGTTCCTGCAGCAGTTGTTTGCACCGACTGTTACCAATAGATATGTCCCATTGCTAGTGACACGACACTCTTTCCAGAGGTTGGGGGTTCGATTCACACCACCAGCAATCAATAATAACGTTATCCAAAATTTCTCAGTGATTATAATTATTTATTATCATCATCGACAGTGAGGCCAGTCTGAGTGTGGTTCCTTAAAAAATTGATATAACATCGCAACAATAAGGCCTATAAAAATACCCTTAATAACCCCCCCCCCCCCCCCTTCGCTAAATTGTCACCTACAGATTCGTTTTGAGTGCTGTAGGAAGTTTGGCTCTCTTCATACCTACTAGGCATATGGAAAGGCTGTTTGTGCAGGTGAATATTTGAGATTGTACGATATGGCTGTTCGATTGGACAATTCGATTGGACTCAATACCAGAATATGCCTTATGACTGAAGAAAACATCACCAAAAACTTCCAGTCAAGATTTCTTTTGATGAACATCAAAACCATGACCTCTCCATCAAAAAATCTCGTGTGCTCCTATCACCGGACCAATTATCTCGTCTCTTAAAGAGGAAAACACAGCGGATCCCATAAGAAATAGATCAATTTATATTATATTTACCTCAAGTCGGAAAGTGAAAATCCTAAAAAAAAAAACCGATGTAAAATGCGTTGAGAATATCGGCATTCATCTAATTACACTTTGTTCTATGTGAACGTACTGATTTCTGTGTGTTTGCGATTTCACAAGCTGTGATCGACTCTCTCTGTCTTTAAGTATATACCGACCGAATAATGCGCTACTTTCCTTGATGTCGAAGGCGAGCAGCTTCGGTGCACAATACCGCGGAAGTATGGGAGAATCTGTCTGGGGTCTGCATCCATCGTATTGTTTACTGTCGTGATGATCCCAGACGGGACGAGGTAAACCTACTTCAAAGCGCGCGACTGTGATTTTAATTGCGCAATTTTGGCCAACGTGTCAAGATCGTGAAGTTGTTGAATCGTAATAACAAGAACGACTATTCACATTGCAAGACGTAAGGACGTTAATTTAGTGACGTAGTCTAGCGTTCACAATGACCAGGCTACTGCCAGTCGGCTGTTGGTGGCAACATTCAAGTGACACCTATATCTGATTGGTTGATTTCTACGTCGTTACGTCGTTACGTCGTTACGTCCTTACGTCGTTATGTCCTTACGTCGTTATGTGCTGACGTTTTGTGTTTGCAAGTTTCCAAGTCTACGCCTACGTCTTTATGTCTACGTCAAGTCAATGTGAACGGAAACATCTTTAACCATAAACTTAACTTAATACTCTTATACGTCAGAGTTGCAATGTGGATGGGTCTGTAGAATCTTTATATCTCGTATGGATGGGAGGTCCTTCATGCAAACCATGGGATCATCTTGTGGAGGAAGAAGACATGGAGTGGATAGAATAATAAAGTACCTTGACCAACATGCATGGGGGCATTTGAATAAGCCTTGACTACGTGCGTCTATGTTTTGATGCACTTCCCATGCATGCACACCAGTCATGCTGTGTTGCGTGAAGGGACGACCTATTAATTCACTTTCCGTATAGGATATTATGAAACTTTGTTTAGAATGTGCGTAATTATGTCTTTGATCATAGAGTAGAAAATGAAGATGGTACAAATTTATTGAGATGTTTATTTACACTGTCTCTATATTTTAACATTACCGACCTCGTACTTTATTTTTACACATTTTCTAAATCAATTTGATAGTAATATATTGATGAGATATTTGTTTACACACTTGTTCTCTTACAACTTAAAAATGTTAATTTGTGTGCTGAAATGTATGTTTTACTTTACATGTTTTATACTATAGTTAATTAATCTCATTAAACAATAAAATAAATACATTTGTATTTTATTGTCTGCCCATTTAGTTACACGAACTGATTCTTAGTTGGGGCCGTGTATACCAGTTATTATCTGCTCCGTTGCTATAACGGCTCCAAAGTCACCGTTTACAAGTTCTGCAGTTAAAAAATACCAGCTTCGCAGCTCGAACCGGGAATCGAATCCTGACCGTTCTGCATTGGAAGCAGGAATTAACCCACTAGAGACCAACGAAACTACTTTTATCTTCTTGCTCCAGGCACACACGATTTTTTTAAAGCGCACACCATAATATTAAAGCGTCCAGTGGACAGAGTTCCAATATTTGCATACGAATATACCATCAACAGTTATGTTATGTTACCAGGAAGTTTTATAAATTTGGCATCCAAGTAGTATTTTAGTGGAATTTTATTTTACGACTAAGCATGCGTTATAGCGATATTCTTAAATTTGATTATAAACATTTTTGAATGTATCTCTGATTCTTATCCAACATTTTTTTATACGATATTATACCACCAAGGCTTCAATTCTGAACTAATCAACAAATTGACCGCATTTCTTTGTGGTTTTACGAGACAATTTAAATTTTAAACCTTGGAGTGTCTCGAATATTGTCACATTTCTCGCCAATAATAGGCTTATCTCGCGCATCGCGATAACCAACCAACTGTACTTATAGTACACAACACAAAACATGTTTACGTGCCTGTATTTTATAGCCTCGGCCTAAACTTCCTTACGAGTGTGACTTCCGGGGAAAGAACAGCTATACTGCACACTCGGCGTTTTTTCTTCAAGGCAGTGTTATTAGTTACAAAAAGAAACAAACTATTAACTGTAGGTACGTGAACACTTATATCATAATTCGATAATGTGACAAATATTTCTATAATACTTTGGTGGAATTGTCTTTAAATTGACCTCGCGTTGTTTAAATTGTGTACTGGAAGTTTCGTAGCCTTTTTAAACTTCCAACAAATAACCATCAATTTCAAGCTTTCTTTGCAATATGAAACACCGATAGAAGAAGCTCAGT
The DNA here is from genome assembly GCA_945910005.1 of Isoperla grammatica. NCBI lineage: Eukaryota > Metazoa > Arthropoda > Insecta > Plecoptera > Perlodidae > Isoperla > Isoperla grammatica. The sequence continues at coordinate 32,782,764 of OX246739.1, forward strand.
GGTAAGACGCGAGGCTCTAATTCGGAAGGCGACCTGTTCGATGCCGGCCACCGCCAATTCTGACTGAAGGCTTTTTCAGAGGTGTTCCTCAGTCGTCAAGGCGAATGCTGGGATTGCGAGTCATACTGTCCTCGGACATTCTTTCCCAACTATCCAAACACTCAAACGTACCTATAGTTACATCAGGTAAGCTGCATGGTGCGCACCCTGTAACAGGTATTCCTACGAAATATTATTGTGTATTATTCCTACACAAATAAATCGCAAGCACAAAATATTTGAATCGGGGATAATAGTCGTATTATGACAGAGAAAGCCTTGGAAAACACCTTAAGTTAAGATTGCCGGTAGCGCGGATCGAACTAGCAACCTTACGAATTAGTGTATTGATGTATTGTACATCACGGAACACCCTCAATGGACTCTTTATGTAACATGGAGTTGACTTGCACTGTTGCAGTTTAGTCGGACCTACAACCAGCAGTAAACCAGGGCCAATGGCCAACAAGACTTCCAGCCCACGTATACGTAGTCTCCCATTATCTGTATTTCCAGCAACAGGTTTTAGTTGCTTGGGGGATTCCAGCGAACCTAATTGAAACCTGCTCGCCGTAATGTTCGACTGTAATCGGGAGATTATTGCGTTCACAATTTATGGAACGGAGAATGAAAAGCCATAAAATCAATTTTTGAATAAATAATTGTAACCACGGACCGTGAGAGAGGTAATTGGGTCCTTTGTAAATACTAAATCTACTTTCGAAGAAAACGTAAGTTGTAAATTCTGAAACGGTTTGTAATGAAGTGGATAATAAAATAAAGGGTAATGAGAGGAACAACTGAGTGTAGAGATTGATCCCACACTGACTGGCTATAGTATTGTATTTATTAAAGTTTACCCGCCCGAGAGCGGGAAGGCGAATACAGGGCACAAATTGCCCTCTGTAGCCATGTACAAAAGTGGACTTATAATCTAGACTAAGGACTAAGTACTAACTAAGAATAGAAAGTGGCAAACAGGGTGTAAAGTTGTTAAAACACACAATGGTGAAACAAACAAATAGTTCAAATTGTAAGAACACACTAAAAAGGAATCGTAAAAACACACGCAAATGACACGCTTAAGTAATAAACAAAAGACCAAAAGAAATAGTTCAAATTGTAAGAACACATTAAAAAGTAATCGGAAAAACACACGCAAATGACATGCATAACATAAGCATAAGTAAGAAAATGAATGAAATAAAATCAAACTAAATGAATTAAGAATAAAATGAATGAAAGAAAATAAAATAAAATAATAGACAATACAATAATGCTAGAAGACTATAGTTACAGATAACAAATCTAGTGTGTTATCTGTGCTATAGTGTTGTCCTCTTCAGTCTATAAGACATAGAGCGGGTAGTGGATAGTTGGATAGTTGCAGAAAGAATGACCAAGGGATGGCTGTCGGGGTCAATCTTACCAGTTACCACTCACCTCATGATGAGTGAAACATTGGCACAACAGAAGCCCTAAAGTCAGGATTACTGTAGCGGAGTGTATTGAACGTATTCCTTCCCAAGTTACAATCAACAATGAATTGATTGACGTATGCAAGGATTGAGAAGCCATAGCTGAGTGGTAGCACGCGAGAAGCAAACTCAGGAGGTCGTCGATTCTATTTCCACCATTGGCAGTTTTGAATGCAGTTCTTCCTGAGGTTTTTCTTACTGTGGCGAGTTCTGTAATTGAGTCCTAGAAATTGCTCTCATTGATTTCTCGTCCCAAATCACCCATGCACGAACGCTTATCCGGGCTGAAGAGAGCAAATAGCTTTGTATAGCAATCTGTTCCTTGTCCATAATATAACACAAAAATGCATGCGTTGTTAAAATAAAAACCAACTATGTATATTGTATAAGCGAATCTACACTAAGGTTAGGTTAAATACCTGTATGTGGTTTGTAGTTGTTGTTGTTGTTGTCTCGCTCAGTTGTTTGTTTTTCAGTTTAAAGTTGTAACTGCATAACTTATTGTTGTGTTTCTTATGAAAGCGATGTTGAATCATATTATCTCTACAATATTTATTGTATTATTTCTCATTTTCAGAAGTGTTGTACTCGTTGACTTAGAAAAGAAGTAACTTGAGTTGCTAATTGTAAGTTATGGCCGGTGTGACTGCGGGCAATGCTGTTTATTTCTACAAAAGTGCTACAACGCAGGATTTTGATTCTGGAGGTCACAGATTATAGTTGAGGGAATTTCTGCCCGAAGCTCTCGTAAAAAATCCCTTGGACATTCCTCCTCCAGCATTTAATGTCCTGGAACACCCACACAACGACAGATGCCCTTGTTTAATGCTCCTCGGTGCTGCAGATAATCGACCTTTTATCCATATACCGGTTACATTTTTAACGTACCAAGGTTGTATCTATTATTGGCGTTATTTTTGTCATTTGCGCCGTCCGCAGGATCTAGTACGTCTGGGGTGGGGTGCTGTCCTAGGTGTACGGAATCCAACGGATTTGGTTAGGATTTCGCAAGACAAGGAATGTAACGTAATTATCCTTCAGATTACTTCATCATACACTCGTTTTCTGGAAAACAATACGGTATTTGGAGTGTCGTCATTTTGAGTTTAATAGTATTTTAAAAACACAATTCTAAACGTTTTTGGAGTTATGCAGGACTGGAGATAATCCCTGCCAATGTGTAACATAAAAACAAGATTGCACAGTTGATTTTATTAATTGGAAGAAATCATACAATTTTGCAATAATATCTCAAATTGTTTTGTTTTAATTTTCAAAATGACAACAATGCATATGTTCACTTTCTGAAGCAACAACTGACATCATTTCTATACCGATCGCTATAGATAATTTCGATTTCCATTCGTGACTTAACTATAGTCCTAATCAAAAACGCTGACAGTTCTTCATTTGGCTTATTCACACACTTATGACTTTTTTTAAAATCTAAGTTAACATTTGCATTTTGGCCCAAAATACGGTTCGTCTCAAGTCTCTCTTGTCTCACCCGTTCTGTGACGTCATCATCATGTAAACAAGGCTAACTCTAATGTCAACACCCTGGCGAACTATTCGCGTGTAGGCAAACTCAAAGGTTAATTATGATTGTTGGGAATATGGCCGCACGTGTGTTTCAAGTGGGAAACAGTTAGCAAACAGTAAACGAACAAACAGGGAGACGAGTGAACTGGTTTACGATCAAAACATGGCGATACATGTTTTTCCCATGGACTTACCGTTTCCCGAAACTTGAAAGTCGAGGCTTTACTGTTTCCAGTTAGCGTTTATACTTCCATATTGGCTGGAGTGGAGGTCTCACGGTTGGTGTCTACCACTACATAACGCCATTGCTTGGATGACATTGGACACTCTTCACATTATGTCTGCCGTTTGCAGTTTTATAAAAAAAATGTGTATAACATTGAAATTTAAACATTGGCTTCTGAAAGTACGGACATCATTTTTTTCGTAATTTTTCAGTGACCGGTGCAGTGAAAATTGCTATAGTTAATTATAATCCGCTTCCCGCCGTGCTAAGTTTTCCGAGAAATAAGTGCTGGCGATAGACCAGTTTTATTGCTATTAAAGAACAGATTTTGGTATACGGTATGAAGAATTTTCATTTCATTATCTTTAACAGAATTTTCTTTACGATTATTGTTTTAGTTTGCCGGTATACGGCGAGTGTATTTGTACCGGCGATACCGTGAGAACAAGTAACCAATTGAGTGAAAGAGGGGTTTAAAAGACTTCGATAATCATAATCAGGCTAATCAACGTTCATGTAATTTGACAAATCGATTATCAACGGAAAAACTAATTTTAATCTAATGGCTTTAGTCACACCCAAACTATTATAACTCAGCTTGGAATGAGTTTGTGAGTCCACAATTAGGGCTAGTTCAGCAACACAGTATGTGTGGGCCAGCGATCGCGCCGCAGCAGCCATGAGTGGGTATATTCGCACAACATACATCTCAAACAGCTACCGTGTAAAAACAAAATTACTCGACAGGTTGCAACTCCTTACAATTACCCACAGATAGATGGACCCAGTTTTTCATCGTTCTCTGCTACTGTGGAAGGATAACATACAACCTTTTATCTGCGCTAATGTTCCAAACATGTTTTTGAACGATTGTGATTTGATGTTTTATAACTTTATAGTCGCCAATTATGTTTTTTTGTCGCGTTGTTTCTTACTTCGAGCTCTTTAGTAGTTAGTTGGTTTGTCTGTGTTGTTTATTGCAACGATCTTAGATAGCTAATAACAGTGGCGTACCCAAGGCGAGTAAGAAGGAGAGGGGGGGGGAGGAAGGTTTTTTTGTACTAAAGTCCCAACCCTTGTCCCTTTAAGAAGAAAACACTCAACGTTATAAATGACAGTTTTAGTATTAAAAAGTAAAAATATAGATTTTAAATATATTTTTTCTAAATATGTAAACATCTTTCCTTTTTTTCTCTCAAATGCAAGAGAAATTAGAAAATAATCAAATTTATGATACTTATCCATACTTCCTTCTTACTCCTCCATACATACTTCATTCCATATTCTCTTGTTTTAACGCTTTTTGCAAGTAAGAGATTTTAAACGTTTCTAACAAAGGTATCATTCGTCATACTCACGTTAAAACAAGAAAAAATCATAATGGTTTACACTAAACTTTTTTTTTAACAACTGTCCAAGGTCCCATTTGACTTTAATAAAATGCAAAAATTGTATCTTCAATCGAGGACGTGGTGCCTGTGAGGGTTAGATTCATGTCTTGTGATAAGTCAATTCACTGCTCAAGTGTGTAGCAACTGGCAAGCATTCAGCACTGTCAGAAAGCAATGCCCCTCCGTTCTCTGCAGTAAAAAAATCTCAACCATAATTTCTTTAATGTTGTGAGTCCTGCATTAAACGTAGTCAGTGAAATAAATGGTCGTCCGATCATTATCTCCGTGAGTGACGTAGGAGACGCATAGTTTCATGTAACGTGGGCAGCGGTTCCGTGTCTCATTGTTGTCTAAAGTATAGTGTGGTTAATTAAAGGTGTGTTCGGATATAAGTTGTGTAGAGTGTAATTAAAGTTGGCAGTTCAGACAAATTGACACCCACGCAACACGTGTAGGCCTAACTCAGCCGTCAGCCGAGAATGTTTCAAGATTGGGCTATTCACAAGGTAAAATTATCAATGTTTTAAATTGCGTGATTGTTGTCTAGACCTATCGCCCTTCAAATCTCCCGTGGATGTTTAGTCCATACATTTTGTGATGTCAGGCTCTTGGGATGTTTTCAATCCTGTCGATTCTTTTTTAGTTTCTTTCACAATCGTTCGTTTTATGTTGGGGGGAATTTGATGAGATGTTTACAGGCACACTTCATTCATAAAAGTGTCAAAACTCGCATCTAGTCGGCAAAGACGTTTTACATATTTTTAACAAAATGAACAATCACGTATTTGATAATTATGTAGCCGATTTTGTTTTATATTATCGTTATTTACTACTCATGTATGTGATCGTACCAATCGCAAGAATGTCTCTCCGTTTGTAATACATAAAAATAATCATATTTGCTTAAGAGGACGCGGGCGTGCAGACCTTCAGAAGAATCGTTGCCAATTCTGCAGTTTTTGAGATAATCAATTTATTTTTTTTGCGTAATGTTACTAAAGGAATTATAAATATACCTAATAATACCGATTTTCGATTAAAATTTTTTTCAACTTAGTGATATTATAAATATTTTTCTAAATCAGATAACAAAATTTTGTGTTAGTAGGCCTGTCCTTTAGTCTCTCTTGCGAAACATATAGAAAATTCATAATTTTCGCATTATCACTACAGTTTCTACAGCTTTGGGCAGTTTTGCGTATGGCGGGATAGTATACCGCTGCCCCTGCAACTTGTATTGCGAGCGCGGAGTCGCTACGTCGCACGTGTTGGAGGGGAAGTTGGCCAACAAGCTTCGACAGCCGACAGCGGCACACAGCACGCAAGTGCCCGACTGATTTTCGGTGCAAGTGTTCGTTGCTCAGCGCTCTCTCTCTCTCTCTCTCTCTCTCCCCGTCGGTGATAATTATGGAATTGTGTCCATACTTGTCTCGTCACCTATTAAAAATACCGTAAAAACCCCGCTGAAAAGTGAATGTGTCCAGTTGTCTCGACTTTTAGCAAGTTGCCCTATCCCGGAAACTGTTCACTGATGCGCTCTCCTGTCCCTTTTACGTCAATTTTATTTTTCAATTTTCTCTCTCTCTCTCCCCCCCCCCCCCCCCCCCCCCCTTCCCCAAACAAAATCTGCGCACCTGGGTGCATTGATGTCGAATGTCCGGCGGCTTTATCAATGGGTAACAGTTGAAATAATATTTTCTCAGTGAAGGTTGTGTGTTATTATTGACGCTGTATAGCAAATAAACACATTTTCCTCCCACAAAAACGCGAATAAGTTTAATTATTGTGTAGTGTTATTAATACATAGTTTGTGTAGTATAACCGTGTGATAAGTGTCGACTAGAATGGAATATTATGGCGCCTAAAAAGGACAAAATAAGAAAAGTTAGACGAAAAGCTAGACGAAAGCCACGCATCCTGCTCCTGGATGCGCGGAGAGCGGGTTTGTCCCAGACTAGCCTAGATACTGTTGTGTGACTGTGATGTGTAATGTCATGACTGTCAGACCACGCATCCTGCTCCTGGATGCGCGGAGAGCGGGTTTGTCCCAGACTAGCCTAGATACTGTTGTGTGACTGTGATGTGTAATGTCATGACTGTCAGACCACGCATCCTGCTCCTAAATGCGCGGAGAGCGGGTTTGTCCCAGACTAGCCTAGATACTGTTGTGTGACTGTGATGTGTAATGTCATGACTGTCAGACCACGCATCCTGCTCCTGGATGCGCGGAGAGCGGGTTTGTCCCAGACTAGCCTAGATACTGTTGTGTGACTGTGATGTGTAATGTCATGACTGTCAGACCACGCATCCTGCTCCTGGATGTGCGGAGAGCGGGTTTGTCCCAGACTAGCCTAGATACTGTTGTGTGACTGTGATGTGTAATGTCATGACTGTCAGACCACGCATCCTGCTCCTGGATGTGCGGAGAGCGGGTTTGTCCCAGACTAGCCTAGATACTGTTGTGTGACTGTGATGTGTAATGAAATGACTGTCAGACCACGCATCCTGCTCCTGGATGCGCGGAGAGCGGGTTTGTCCCAGACTAGCCTAGATACTGTTGTGTGACTGTGATGTGTAATGAAATGACTGTCAGACCACGCATCCTGCTCCTGGATGGGCGGAGAGCGGGTTTGTCCCAGACTAGCCTAGATACTGTTGTGTGACTGTGATGTGTAATTGAATGACTGTCAGACCACGCATCCTGCTCCTGGATGCGCGGAGAGCGGGTTTGTCCCAGACTAGCCTAGATACTGTTGTGTGACTGTGATGTGTAATGAAATGACTGTCAGACCACGCATCCTGCTCCTGGATGGGCGGAGAGCGGGTTTGTCCCAGACTAGCCTAGATACTGTTGTGTGACTGTGATGTGTAATTGAATGACTGTCAGACCACGCATCCTGCTCCTGGATGCGCGGAGAGCGGGTTTGTCCCAGACTAGCCTAGATACTGTTGTGTGACTGTAATGTGTAATTGAATGACTGTCAGACCACGCATCCTGCTCCTGGATGTGCGGAGAGCGGGTTTGTCCCAGACTAGCCTAGATACTGTTGTGATGACTGTGATGTGTAATGAAATGACTGTCAGACCACGAATCCTGCTCCTGGATGCGCGGAGAGCGGGTTTGTCTCAGACTAGCCTAGATACTGTTGTGTGACTGTGATGTGTAATTGAATGACTGTCAGACCACGCATCCTGCTTCTGGATGTGCGGAGAGCGGGTTTGTCCTAGACCAAGGGCCATTAGATCGCTAGTAGCGCGCGCGCTGTTAAAAATCACATGTTATTCAAATGGAAGAATCATTCAGAAAAACAAATTAATTGATCTTTCAAAACAAATTATGGGCCAAAAAGGCAAAATAACAAACTGTAATGAGATGTTGTCTTCACATTCTATATATATTTTCAACAAAATACTTTACGCGTAAGCTCACATTATTGGTGAGGATTATTTAAATAATAATGAGATTTTTGTAGTTGGATCCAAAATGGCGATTTTGGATCTCATTGAATGATCTTGTTTTGGAGTTCGACGACACTCCGCCAGGGGATTTAGTGTGAACTATGTCAAATGAAATGACTGCCAGACCACGCATCCTGATCCTGGATGCGCGGAGAGCGGGTTTTTCTAGACTACCTAGATATACTGTTGTGTGACTGTGACTGTGATGTGTAATGAAACAACTGTCAGACCAGGGATAGTTGTTTTTCTTTTGTGTAGTGTTTTAATATGTTTGGATGGATTCCCGCATTTACTGGTAAGCAAGGGATCGATAACCTGTGATTAATCAGTGAAAACAATAGTAGCAATTATAATAAAATTAAAAAAATAATAATAATAATTGAAGCCCTTAGTACGTCACAGATAGTCATGATTTACAATGGTACCTATACCAACAACTCCCTTTGAGTTTGCATTTTACCGCGGTGTAACTTGATTAGCAAATAACTGAAGTTGCGCGGCCGCGGCACCGCCTTTTGATATTTTGATATACCGCACGGGCACGTGGCTAATGCTTTCCCACTACACCGCCTTGCCTCCCCTCGAGTGCTTTACCGTACCCCGCGCCTCTCCGCTTCGCACCTACAACCGCCAATGTGCCGTTCCACTGTGGCGCGATCTCTGGGTTGGAGTCGCGCGGAGCGAGTAATGCCTTCGTCCTCTTAATCGATATCAAATAAAGTCAATTGTCGGTCTGAATATGTGGTTCATCAGTGCACAATGCTATGAGCACACTTGAATTTGAAGTCCAGGGAGGGGGAGGGGGGGGGGGGGGCTTTTTCTGGGATCTATATATTCTGCGAAATTGTAATTCATTGCATAATTATTTTACTATTAGATCATTTATTTATTATAATAAATTCACCAGATGGAGTTGGTCTATATACTTTTGGCTCTCCCTGTAAAGATACCATTAGTGAGTGACCCCTGAACAAACACTGTCACTGTGCTGTAAAATACGCATTGTTACATTATCCAACAAGTAATTCATTGTTCCATTATGTTCTTGTGTGACGTCACGAGAACCCTAGACCTTACCTAAGAAGTTAGACCTCAAAGACAATAGTGCGCCAAGGTTGATAGATGCGATTGTCACGGGTGCTGCAGGCCGTATAATATCAATAACACAAGTAACGATAGTGGCGAAGATAGTAATGAAATATTGCAATATTATAAACGATCGCTACAAGTAAGACAACTTCTAAAACACAATGGAATATAATAGACATAGAATGTAACATGAACTTTTTTGCAGGACGTTCCTCTGTTGTCATTGTCATCAATGGACCTTGGATGCTGGCTGGAGGCTGTATAATCAACGACACAACCAGCGCAGCGTCATTGAAATATTGCAATCGTCTAGCACAGACGTTCCCAAATTTTTCGAAACTGGAGCATTTTCTTTTAGATTTAGTGGCCCTCATTCCATTACAAAAAATGTAATAACTTTGGCGTTTCGCTGTTATTTTTACTATGCATCTCTTCCACCGCCCCCCCCCCCCCCCCCCCATGTACAACAATCAGTAATCTTAACTAAGCACAGTTTCAATTTCTTAGTATTATTTACCAGACTAATTAAACTTGACCTTTGTAAATTATTTCCAATGCATTAATTTTTAACGATTTTCGCGGACCCCCTATGGCATTTCAATGTACCGCCAGGGGTCCGCAGACCACAGTTGGGAACCTCTGTTCGTACAACCTTGTGCAAAACAATACACCCTCCTCGTATTATTTACAACAACAGAACTTGAACTTCATACGTGTAGGGCATTCCTCTGTAATTGCCGTGTTCTATTTTATCTCCGTTTCCCGCGCCGTTATTACCATAATTACCTACCTGCTCTCGGCTCGTAGACCTATGAAGACGCATTGCACTCCCACACTAACAATCGCAAGAAGCCGGGCGCATACCTGAGACGGGCTGGGAGTCGAACCCGGCCTGTCATGGCGACGTGATATTATTAGCCGTGCGTCACACTATTTCACTCTAGCCGGGGGGAGTAGAGCAACAGGGGGGGGGGGGGGGGGAGGAGGCACTGAGGCATATTATTTATGTAAGTGTTCATTGTAGCTCCTGTACATTATTTGATTCATATTCCGGTCTTTATGTATTCATTGTCTAGGATAAAGAGCGAGATTGTTAACTTTGTTGTTATTATAATCATCACTATTAATAAGACAGACACTTTAAAATTCTAGACCTTTATTAGTAAATCAGTTTCACAACTGAACAGGATCAACGTTGTCGTTAAGTAAATAAATTATGAGCATTGATTTGCATTAGATCAATAGCAAGTATAGTATTGAATGGCACGGATTTGTTTCACTAAAATTTGTAAGTTTTCTCTACATATAAATTAAAAGATTCGTACCTTGGTGAGTATTATACACTTGAAACATTAGCATTGAGACGGAATTTAACTACATATTAATCTTATCAAAATATTGTGATAATTTCTTTTTAAATTAGTGCTACAAATGAAGTTATTTTACAGGACCCAATATAATGTTGATCGTAGTTATAATGTGTATACCACGGAGATGACAGCTTGAGCTTAACCCCCCCCCCCCCCCCCCCCTCCCCCCCAGGCCGTTACCCCTAGGTAACCTCGTCATAAGGTGACAAGGTGACAGTGGGACGGATGCGCGTTGACAATCTCGAAATTACTGAGTGGTAGCCTTGGATTTATTTTGAAAACAACAATTGTTTAATTTAATACTTTACTGACTTAGACAATTACATTACATTATTAGTGCAAGATATCCAATCACCACTTGCCCGATGTTTGAATGGCAGAGTAAAGTACCAAGTTGGTAGTGGTCCAACTGAAAAGTCAGTACATAACTGGTCGTTAGAAAGCTGGCAATCCAATCTCGCATTATCGCGATGACAGCAACCTCAACACTCTTTCATATTCATTCCAATCTGACCGTCCAAGATATCATTAGGCCTCTCCCTCAATCTCTGAATTTTATCCTGCAATACAAAATTTTAGTCGCGTACTAGTTCATCGGCTTTATATTTATTTATATCACCACTTGGACACTTCTTCAGCTACTTAATTTTTAAAGTGACCTTCTACATCTAAAATGAACTTTTAGTTTAAATTTGTAAACTAGCGCAATTAGCTGTATATATAGATCTTCCTGTTTCAAGGCCAAAGTTGCGTAGTTTAATTACCATGAAGTAATTATAATTATTAATTAACAAAATCATATTTATGTTGAGAACGATTTTCGATCTTGACATAGATTCAACTTTTTCAGCCATTTACTGAATTTTTAAAAAGTGGACCAAATATAAATGTAAACTAGCCCCGTATGGGTTGCGGTTTCTTTGAAATATTTTAAATGTCTTGTATTTTCTCATGTATGTACATAGGTTTTACTTCCTTAGGTTTTAACTATAGATATGTCTATGTAAGTAGAGAGTTGGGAAGGAATGTCTGAGGACGCTGTTTTGGACGACACGGGGTATGGGGTCCGATTGCACTATTCTGCCACATTGGGATTGTAAGATTGTGGTCTCGCCTATGGCCGAAGATCACATTAGGAAAACCTTTTATCAGGATTGACGTTTGTGAAATCTCGAACCGGTGACCTCCTGAATAAGACGCCCATTATGTTGGGCTGCCGAGCCGATACAGTGGTGTGGGGACGGGGGGGGGGGGGGCGATGGGGCGATCGCTCCACATAATAATTGTCCGATCGAAAAGGCCCCATTAACCATGATGTAATGACACATGTTGTAAGACATGTTCGCCCCCCCCTCCCCCTTTAACCTTATAATATCTAGCTAAGAAAATCCCTCTGAATTAATATTGTTAATTAATCTAAAGTTATTTTCCGGGCTATTAAAGTATCAAAAGAATCCAGCCACCCGAAAAAGCCACTACCATTCTGGGCTGCCACTGATCCTAATCTAACTTGTTGATGTAATGTTTGTTATATTAGAGGCCCTCGATGTGTGAAGTCTCCTCCAATGTCGTACGTTCCTTGTAACCCGACACTTACACAACACTCGCGTTATTGATGAGTTAGAAAACATTGATTTATTTCACCTACCTAAGGGAAACTGACTTCGAGTCAAGGATAACTAATGTTACGTTTCATTCAACAATGCTTGCATACGTTTGTGTGAGTGACTGAGTGAGTGAGAGAGTGCGTGAGTGAGTGAGTGAGTGAGCGAGTGAGTGATGTACACTTTGCACCCGCAGGGGGGGGGGGATATGTTACTCTTTTAAATATTATTACGTTGTATGCATGTTGTATGCACGTGCGAGAGTGTGTGTGTAGGTTATTGAAATGTATTGCCCCCCTCCCCCTCACCTGCCCAATCGCTGCAACTTCTTTGGGCGCCCTTGGTCCCGATAACAACCTTCGTGGCCGATGATTGAGCACCAATACACTAATTAATGTCTATGAATATTGAATATTTCCCTCCCTCGCACGAAACGTTTCAGATCTTCAATAAAAGTTTGCATTTGAAAGTTGCAGGGAATAAAGTAAGGCATAAAGTAAAGCATAGTTAGCGTATAATATCGTCTTCGTCCTTCGTCTCGATAGTCCTCGTTGCGTGGAGCATTTCGGGATGTCTCTGGTTTGAGAGCGCATCCAGGCAACACCTGCCGCATCGCTTTCAACACAGATCGGCTTATCTATATCTATCTCACAGAAATAATAACTCATTTATAGTCAGTAGGGCGGGACAATGAGTGATTGTTTACGTGCGTCTGCGTGTGTGCGTGTGTGCGTGTGAAGTAATTCCATTGTCGACGCGCTTTATTTGGAGGCGAGAGTGTTGATGAAAGGCGGTTCCTACTCACTCGCTTGCACCATCTTATGGTTCCTCTGTTCTTCTGGTGGTGAGTGGTGATGTCTCGGTGCAAGTCGGTTGCACCATCGTCTGGTTCTTCTGTTCTTCTGGTGGTGAGTGGTGATGTCTTGGTGCAAGTCGGTTCCACCATCTTCTGGTTCTTCTGTTCTTCTGGTGGTGAGTGGTGATGTCTCGGTGCAAGTCGCTTGCACCATCTTCTGGTTCTTCTGTTCTTCTGGTGGTGAGTGGTGATGTCTCGGTGCAAGTCGGTTGCACCATCTTCTGGTTCTTCTGTTGGTCTGGTGGTGAGTGGTGATGTCTCGGTGAAAGTCGGTTGCACCATCTTCTGGTTCTTCTGTTGGTCTGGTAGTGAGTGGTGATGTCTCGGTGCAAGTCGGTTGCACCATCTTCTGGTTCTTCTGTTCTTCTGGTGGTGAGTGGTGATGTCTCGGTGCAAGTCGGTTACACCAACTTGAGTTTGATGATGTGATCCGAGGGTGTGACTATACTCGATCGTTCAGTCAAGTGCTACACTGACTTTTTGGTTTCGATGTCTGAATCGATTATTTTTATATCAGAATTTATTTGTTCTGTTGATTTTAATTTTATTTGATTTCTATCGGTGTTGTCTGATTCCATCTGATCTTTATTTTTTTATTTTATTTTTGTTTTTTTATTTTATTTCGTTGATTTCGGTTCTACTTTGACGATTTCTTAATTTTTTAAACTAGTTTTACTGACTTTTTCAAATTTCATTATTCGTTTATAGTTTTTATTTAAGTTTTTAATTATTTTATTTTTTGTTAAGTGTATGCTGATTTTTTTAGTTGTCAACCTCTCAACTTGTATTACCCTTGTTGGAAACCAACCTACATGATTGTATGATGTCATTCCAATCGATGCATGATGATTAATTTACAAATCATCAAAATTTGAAACGTGAACGTATTACAAACAAGTATCACAATAAAATGTAAACGTGCTGTTCTATTTGGATGCAATCGTAATAATATAAATAAATTCAACACAATGTAACAATATTCATCACAATATTCCGAATCACCACCATTTTGTACATTTGCTTTCAACTAACCTTTCCCAACGACGTCGACGAAGTGAAATCTGCTCACTTCACTTGAGACTAGACCAAGCTAATTATTGTTATCGAGAGCTCGCCAATATGTGACGTAGCAGCGTCATTAAGCCATATACTCTCAATGTCGTAACGATCCTTTCCCATACAGAGCAGCTTACCTGCTCGTTACATTACGTGACGTCACGATAGTGCAGAGGGGAATTAATCTTGATGCCGAAATGGGTACTTGCAATAGACCATTTTCAAAATTGATCTAGATCAGAGTTAGTCACGGGCCTCTAAATCTTCAATGACAACAATGCACAACAATAAAAAAACTAGTTCTCAAATTTTATGTCAAGGTTCATTTTTCATTGTTGTGCATTGTTGTCATTGAAGATTCAGAGGACCGTGATTAACTCAGTCTAAGGGTCCTTGATCAATTTCGAAAATCGTCTATAGAATATTTCAGCCAGTTGCATGGAGCTGTTACATCTGGTGCTTTTACATTTGGTGCTGTTAAATTTGGTGATAAGAACACGAATTGTTCTCCCCAATAGTGCAATCATGAATAGTCTTAATAAATCATTTTTTTATGTTACTATTTTTATAAAAAGTACTTTTACTTTGTTTAATTTATAAGCATAGGGACAGGGTATATATATAGTTTTGCTCGATGTAGTTAAAAAAAAAAAAAATTGTCGACGTTTCTGCTGAATGAGTTTCTTCCTTTTCTGGCAATTTCTGGCCAGCAGAACATCGTAAAGATCAGAGAGGTGTACAGATTGAAGCCGATTCTCCATCTGTACGTGGAAACATATTTACTGATCACTTATAAAATATTTTATTTTGTTTTTATTTATTTATTGAGAATGTGACCAACCCACAATTTCACCTTGTAGTGAGTGTACAATGCAGTGTTGCATCCAATGGGCGCCATCCATATGGATGTCACCTGAAGTATGCTTGACCCCATGGTCACAATAAGCCAGTCACCCAGCTAAGCCAGTCGTGGCGCCGTGTCGCCTTCGTGTTTGCATTCCGTTAATCAATATATGCAATTTCTCTTTAATTTGTTAGTTTTCAAAGAGTTGACCTCTCGGGGATCAGCCTTGCGGGAGAAAGTAACTCGACCTGGCCTAAGGTTAACATTACACTAAACGTTAACGTTATTGCTCGGGTGAATAAATGCATTACGCTGTGTTGTCTTGTATGTGTGTGGGAGAGCTCTCATTATATTATTATACCAGTTTCCCTTTCCATTTGATGGCAGTCAGCCGTTACTGGTTCACGTTGCCATTATGCAGGCGGATTAGGACGAAGGACGTGCATACCTTACGTCAAGTTAGGTGGGATACGAACCCACGTTCCTGGGTTTCATTAAAAAATGTGTTTATTGTCTATATACCCACCTAGTCACAAGAATTTCAGTGGGAAACGTTATGTCATGTATTAATTATGTGCCTCGCTTCTAGGACGGCGCCAAGTCACCGTTTACGTGTATGCCATTGTCATGTCGATGCATTTAAAATGCATCAAATCCAGTAGTTGCAAAAGTGTCAAACTGTGAATCGAAACAGGGCCCTTCTGCATTGGAATGAACTCGAAGGACCGTACGGTTTGATACTGCTTCGGTTCGATTCCGGCTACTGACAATCCTGAATGAATGTCTTTTT
Organism: Isoperla grammatica; assembly: GCA_945910005.1. Classification (NCBI taxonomy): domain Eukaryota; kingdom Metazoa; phylum Arthropoda; class Insecta; order Plecoptera; family Perlodidae; genus Isoperla; species Isoperla grammatica. The sequence goes on from OX246739.1 coordinate 32,798,508, forward strand.
TCGAAGGTTTCCTTTGTCATAAGTCAAAGGCGAATTCTGGGATTGATTCCTACACTAAAAACATCTCTCAGACACTCCTTCCATGTCAAATGCCTGTTTAGTGTTTAGTCACTGAAAAGGGGGGCACGTCAGGTAAAGCTGGCTATGCAAAAATGATTATCAACATACCGTGGACATTTGTTCTCGTTGTGTGACGGACGGTCGAAGTGAGACCCTTCTCGCGGTGACCGGTGCCCGCATAGAGGGCTCTCGTGCATCTCTTTTGTCATCCCTTTACTCATCTTACTTGGCCTTCATCACTTTCCCCCTTCCTACTTTCTCACTTTATCTTCATACTTACCAACCCTCTTTGCGATCCAAACGCCCACCAACCCTTAGCCCTCGACCCTCAACCCCCCTCCCCCCACATATTTTGGGTCCTATGATGACCACGACTATAGATCTGATCTGATTCGGCTGGCGTCATAATATGACCTAGCCGTAGAGTACGTTGTAAAAAACACTAAATACTAACTAGCTCTCGCTTTGTGTGTGTATATCCTGGTCCACCCTCTGGTCCGGCAGAGGATGACTCAGCAGTCATGTCGCGCGTGCGCACAAAGTCATGCACCTTCATTGTGGCGACCAAGTTAATCGTGAGTGACCCATATATATCTCCGTGTGATGTGTCTTCAATGCACTTTCAATGGAACTAGGAGATAGCGTCGAATTTCAATAACTGGCGCTTGTTTACCGTTATCTCAATTCTAGGACGCAACTCGGTGCGCTCTTGGGGAAACATTGGTGGTGGTGGTGGGGGGAGGGGGGGGGGGGGGGTAAATTGTCTGTGGTCTGTCTGTCTGTCTGTCTGAAATGTTGTGTTATTTAAACTTCATCCAAAATAGCGCGAACCATAGTTACTATCTTTTCTAAAATGCGAATTGTTGGTCTTTTACTAGTTTAATTGGACTGTTTTTTAAACTGTATATATATATTGAAACACAGCATTCGTTGCCCGGTTTGATGTTAATTAAATTTAAATTTAAAAAACATTAACATATTGATAACATATTATATAAGTGGGGTTTTGGCGGCGGGACGGGGAGCAAGAAGTATAACTGCGCCTATTGATTAGTCGGTTATTTGTAAGATACGTATTGGTTTGCTACAAACAAACACAATCAATTTCAATCAATTTCTAATTTTAGATACACCAGATGAGTTGAACTAAAAAGTACTGATCAATGCATTTACTGTAAAATTGACCTGCTTAAATTCTACTCAAGTTAGATCAGAGTCAATAAGGAAGTGATTGTTCTTCTGCAATCGAGCGAATCGGAAACGACAACTTCTTTGTTGACTCTAATTAGAAAGATAATATGACGATATAATAGTGCAAAATACACAATTACCATGTTTTCTGTTCTTGGGAAAAATCGACATCTGAAATGTTTAGGGTCTACTGATTATAATTTAATCGTATATTTATAAGAGTGTTGAAATCAATGATCATAGGTGGTTCTGAGACATCGAATTTAAAAACTGCTATATTGTAAAACAAGTGAAAGAAATAAAATTATGTTCTGTTTTCAAAATACTTTGATAATTGGCTTCATTTTTATTTTAAAATACATAAATTAAATAATATATATCTGCTCAAATTGGGTTGTAAGTTGTTGGACTTTCGTTCATCCGTTCAGAAATACCAAAAACGCTGACATAATATATTCCAGCATTTCTCTCTTCATATTATCTATTGATATTATCAAGAGAAACTCTTGGCTGGCCTTGTTTTTATTTAATATAATGGTCATCACAAGTTGCGATTTATACCGGTAATATCGATTTTGTATTCACACGGCAGCGTTGAAGCACGTTGAAGTAAGAATTAACCCCGACATGTGGAGTGAGATCTTTCTGCAATACAAAAGAGTATTCAAACAACATATTATATATATTATTATACATATTATATATATATATATCATTCATAATATGCATTAAAGTCGTTCCTGCACTAAACGATGGCAATTGGAGTATTACTTCTGGAAACTAAAGCAATATAATTCATCTACATGTAAAAGCGACTTGAGCCCTTCAGAAATATACGATTCAACTGCACCGTGCCGTATAATTAACCCGTAAATGTGTAGTTGAAGCTGGTTCTAAAATAGCAAGATAACATAATTGTTGGACTTCCCATAACATGTTTGTATCAATTGTTAATATATTTTGTCTTATTGTGTGTAATATATATAAATATAGGCCTATTACACGTGTAGGTTTACAAACAACGATGACGCAAACTCTTATACTGCTTATAGCGTCTGAGTTATGCTTCATCGTCATCGAGTAAATTAATGTTTGTCCTCATTCATCCAATTGAAAGGGGTTTCGGTAATAATTATTATGTATTACTGATTATATGATCGATGGTTGCAATAGCAATACAATTATTATATCCACAACCTTGGTTTTATGATGTGGGCTTGTTAGTGTTGTTTATTGCTACACATAGCGCTGCAGTTATAAAGATGACGTTTATAATACCTATTACTTTCAATTAAACGAGTACAACAGCGTTTCAGTTGTATTTAAAGATGGCGTTTAACTATTCTCATTACTTACAGTTGCGTTGGACGACGCAGTGTTTCACTTGTATACAAAGATTTCCCACATACTATTGTCTGCTATTAAAACAGTATTAACAGTGATTAATTTTATTGCTTCCAGTTGGACGACGCAGCGCTTCAGCTGTACAAAGATGGCGACTATGGATCCTACCTTGACCTGGAGGCGTCCATTAACGAGCAACAAGAAGAGTTTGAGGGCTTTGACTCAAAGTGAGTATACTTTACAAACTCTTTGCTCTTTACGGGCGTCTCGTTAGACAATGTAGTCATATGTCGCCCATGAGAGTTCCAGGGCTTTGACTCAAAGTGAGTATACTGTACAAACTCTTTGCTCTTTACGGGCGTCTCGTCAGATAATGTGGTCATATATCGCCCATGAGAGTTCGAGGGCTTTGACTCGAAGTGAGTATTTTAAATTTGTCAACCTCTTTGGTCTTTAGGGGCGTGTCTTGAGACAGTGGTGTCACATTTTTGCCCATGCGAGTTCGAGGGCTTTGACTTGGAAGTGAGTACTTTCCAACTTCTTTGGTCTTTAGGGGCGTCTTTAGACAGTGATGTCACATGTTGACTTTGCAAGTTTGAGTGCTTAGACTCGAAGTGTACTTTTCAACGTCTTTGGCGGGTGTCTTTGTCAGACAGTGATGTCACTAGTGTTGACTTTGTGAGTTCGAGGGCTTTGGCTATGGGTCAGCACTTTTTAACTTCTTTGGTATCTAGAGATGACTTCAGTTAGTGTCACATGTTGTATGAGAGTATTAGGGATTTGACTGAAAGTGAGTATTTTTCAACACCTTTGGTATCAAGGGGTATCTTTGGACATTTTTCCTATATCTATATTCTCGCATATCCTCGAAAACAGTCCGTTTCGCCGCTTCGGCAGTGGTGTGCTCGATGAGTAATGAAGAGTTGTCTCCAACTCGGAGCTTTTAATGTCATACAACACATGCGGGTGACACAAACGGCCAAAACCAAACGGAAGTAAGAACCTAAATCTGTCTTTTCAGCCACGCAGACTGAAGCATAGAACTTTTTAGTTATATAGAACTTATAGATAAGGGAATGTCCAAAACATTCGTCTCACGACTGAAGAACAGCATGGAAAATCATTGACTGCCGGCATTCATTGGCGGGAACACCTCAATATGATTGTGTCCACACACCTTTGTACTAATTTTACTAACAAAAGATGATGTCTCACTCGGCCTCAAAAGCTATACACGGTTTCCTCGACCTCTCCGAACCACAGAACCAACTTACCAGTCGCAGTCAATACAACTTCTTTGTCTACACTCGCAGATTGTTTAATCATCGTTAAGTCAAAGGTTAGATTTGCTAAGATTGAACATTAGCTATTGTATTGTTGTCATTTTATAAATCAGTTTCTTTATTTATTGACCATCCGCGGTGACTCATGTGGTTGGACGCAGGTTCTAAGGGTATTAACCTAAGGAAGTGGGTTCGAATCCCACATAAAGCATGAGTTTACTTTTTTGTAGTTTTCTTCTTCATCCATCACTCCAAAAGCATAATTGAAATAATAGGGGTCGTAAAGCAACAAGAATAGTATTCGTTATTTATTAATTGACTAGGATAAACGAAACCTGAAAACAAAAAATAAAAGCAAGTAGGCCTATGTAGTAAGTTACCTATATACGGTAGTCGCTACGGAATGCTCTGCGACTTGTTGAAAGGGGTTGAACTCCAGTTTACTGAAATCATAATAAGTTCCTGCTCAAAGTCCTGTCAAAGATCAAGCTGTATTCAAGTTGCCTCAACATAACTAATCTTACGAAATTGTCGAGTATAGAACCAACCAATTGTATACTTCTCTAGTTCCTAGCATCTACTTAAAAAGATCCACTGGGGATAATTTACGACCTTGGGTTGGATACCTGGAAACTCCTAATACAGCGGGCGTTCAGGTGGCTCGTTGGTCCAGTGGTTAGCATCCCTGCTTTCAATGCAGAAGGTCCCGGGTTCAAATCTCGCTTCAGGCAGAAGTTTTTTTAGCTTCTAATGTGGATTCAATTCCATTACTTCTTGGCTTAAGAATAAGTAAACGGTGACTTTGGAGCCGTCCTAGCAACGAAGCACTCAAAAAATTCAAAGTTGTTCTGAATCCGCCTTGTTGATTCTGGCATCTGTCCGCAGGTGTTTGCACTGTCCAATCACTGATTCATGTGTTTCATATTTGAAATATCGATCTTTGATTGGTTATCGCTCACTCGTCGATGGTGTTCGAAGCCTACAGGGTTGGTTAGTCACTTTTTCCCCCACTGCAAATCAGTTTAATTACTGAGTGGGTAGACTCTAAAAATGTGAATTTATTTATTTATTTTATTTAATGAGATTTGAACACTCTTATCTGAAGACTGCCTTTACGAATATGTAGGAGAACGCCAAGAATCTATTGATATTTGTTTTTGTTGAAACAGCTTGTAGGAAAGGGGCAATAATTCCTCTAAGTTGAATTCTGTTGGCGGGAATCGAACCCGTGACCTCTGAGTCCCGCAGCCCCACGAGTTGTGACGTCATTGTGCCACACGACGGAGATTGTTCCGTGTCTTCCGCTGTCGTGTCTGCGCGGGGGAGGAGGAGGGGGGGGGGGGAGAAGGGGTAATTACACCGCTGAATGATGGGGACAGTAATAATGCTGCATCGTGTACACGCGGTGCATTGCCCAAGTGACGTCATCATCCAAACCAAAGAGCTCACTTGGCAGGATTCAACAAGCTGATTATATTTTGAGTTTGGCGTCATGACTGAAAAACTTGATTTTTTTTAAACTGATGTGCTGAATTTAAATCTGATATAGAATCTTTTAGGATATGACGACTCAGTTCCGGTTCCGGTTCATAACACCCAAGTTCTAACGGTTTCGATTTCGGTTCCGGTTCTACAAAATAAAAAACTTTTCCAAACGGTTCCGGGTTTCAACATCTGGTTTTGATAACTTTATAGTTGTGTTGTGGGTTGTGGTAAATAATTGCAAAAGTTCGAAAGTTCATGCATGGATTGTGCGTGAGTTGCACAAAACTATCCACCGATACTCCACGGTCCCATGGTAGCGCGTGGACCAGCAGACCAAGTGTACCGCATCCAAATATATATTTTGCATGGCTGACAGCCAACCAACTCGTGGAATACAGGTCTTCTTTTCTTTACGGAACCACAAACGAAATGACGACCTCTGTATACGCCACTAAAACTGTCGAGGTAGCGCTGTATAGTACCATACTATTGTCTGCGCCATTTTAGGTTCAAAAACTCAAATATTCAACAACACTTTGGCAACTAAACATTACCTCTGCATTCGTTCATTTTGTTACCGCCAGAATGTATACATTTTCTTTTTAATGCCTTTGTATGGATAAAAAATCTGTTATGAGAATTCGAAAAATACAACAGAAAAAATTCTCGTATGTTCATTTTCATCCGTAGCAGTGATAATATTATTATTCAGCATCTGTGTTTGTTAGTGTTGGGGTCTTCCCATGAACCTTACTTCGTCAACCACGTTTTATACACTAATGTTTCCTGTTTGCAAGAATAGGACCCCGGAAAATAGTGTATGTGTCATACGAGAGCTATAAATACACTGCCTGAAAGCTAACTTTTCACACGCTGACTTCGCACGCCCTGTTAATGCACGCTTTTTCAACGAAACAACGGATGCGTTAGGTTCGTTTCTATCGCTAGCTGCAGATCTGGCGCTTGTAGTGTGAACTAGCCTGATGGATCGTGCATACTATGTGCATGTGTTGAGGGTATATCTAACACCATGAGTGTGTGTGTGACTCGTGACTTACTGGGCGAAGATGAGGGTTGGGGGTCTAATTTGGCTCACAATTGTGTGAGGGCATTCGTGGATTACCCCATAGATTTATAACTGTCGATTTCATAATGTTACCATTGAGTTTGTTAGTGATGTTAGGCCTGTACAGAGGACATTTACAAGACATATCCAGATCATGTTACTTTATATGTTGTTTCTTTCTCCGGGGAGGGAGGGAGAGAGGGAGGGAGGGGGAAGGGATTGAGTGAAAGATAACAGGACAATGAATGGATATATACCTATCTGTACATTTATTTAGAGATTGAATTTACAGTTGTAAATTGTAATGTAACGTACGTTTCATACGCCGAGTTTCGCGAGTGGATGTTTCGAGTAAAGTTGACTTTCTTAGTCATTCCCACGTGTAACTGCGTATAACTTGCTGACACTTATGATATGACGTTCTTAACATGTGCTTGCTTTAACGTCTCGGTCTCTTAATCCCTTCATAATAAAAATAACAAAGTCAGAAAGATTTTTACCTTGGTGGGCAAACTTTATGGATTTCGATGAAGGGTTGCGCGCATAAGGGGATCTAGCCGATGAAATGCAAACACTCAAAGATAACCTTGTTTGGGAAAATAGGGATGTAGACGTTATTTGGAACAAAAGTCAGGTGTTTGTATTTGAGTTTATGTATACTTACCGGAAAATAAATGTTCTCGTTCTAGAATGTTATCAGAAGAAAAACGCCAAAATTTAAACTAGTACCAATAAAAATATCACATAATTATTCCATCTCAGCCAGCCGAATCTCCGCCACGATCCCATTTCTTTGAAATACAAGACTATAGTTCGTCTCACACCAACATCCACGCCGGTAAAGTGAACTAACTCCTCAAAGGGAGGCTTATTTCCTGTTCACTGCGCAAGGTTGTAAACGTCAAACAATTGTCACCAGAAAGGATGCACATTGCACAGCTTTAAAACAGTGCATGGCCATCCGTCGATGGATATCCAAAGGTACAAGCCACCCGCTTGACAATAGCAAAAGGGTTCGCTATTACCTGGGACGATTCTCTAGTTTTCCTCAGAAGCGTTAAAGGTCCATTTGGTTCCGAGATGTCTTTACGATGTTAGAATATAAGTGATTTGCAAAAAAGGGGATGATTGACATCCTTGGTCTCCAACAATACGAACCAATTCCGTTTCCTTCGCATTTTGCTGGCGTGGATGTTGGTTTGAGACGAAGTTTAGCAAATATGTATCCACCTGGCAAAGACGCTCCCATCCCAGGACGAAATCCTTTCGCAATCGGCATAGGCAGTACCAACAGGATCGAAGACCCCCCTCACCGGCTTTACCCAACAACAACTCTTCAAAAGCAATCCAACCTAACATCACCACCGGAAGTCCCAGAATGTATATTTATTTACCTATAAAAAGTTTATCCCAAAGGAATTTCTGAAATTTTTAAAAATAACTTCCAACAAGTAAACGCAAGGAACGAGATGTCTCGCAGATCACGGATGATTACCCAACAGGTGGTTGGCACTCGGCAGCTGCTTCATTGTCCAGGACACAAGAGAATAGAGATGCCTCCGACACGCCTCATTTTATCATCACGTTTTACTAGCCTGAGCCATTCACGAGTAATCCGTGCGTAACACTGCATTACGCACGAGTAGCGGAGACGTGCGTCGCGTCTCGCGCGTGTGAGATGGTGTGCGTGGCCTGGCCACTCCTTGCATGGACACTGTTCCCAGAGAATATGTTATATATGGCATGGCTATATGGCCGTCGAAGGAATTTGTTTTTATGTCTTCATGAATCATGAATATAATCACAAGTATGAAGTTAATAATATTTTTTATAATTTTTCATGGGAATATCCGTTATAGGGTGCACACCAGCTTTACCCGATGTGCCTCTCTTCAGGTGACTAACTAGGTATATACGGGTTATTGGATTGTTGAGCAGGAATGTCCGAGGGCTGTTATTAGGACTCAATCCCAGTATTCGCTTTAACGACTGAGGAAAACCTCGAAAAAGTGCTTCAGTCAGAATTGCCGGTGGCCGGAAACGAACCCGACCTCCCGAATCATAGTTACGCGTCTTACCGCTGAGATATGATGGCCATTGAAGGAATTTGTTTTTTATGTCTTCATGAATCATGGCCCGGTTGACTACAAATAAAATCACAAGTACAGTATGAATTGTTCCAACGTAGTCTTGCTTACGAAATGGGCGAGTCCAGTTTTTCTACTTTCTTCGTTGAAGTTCCTAAAATCTGCTTGAAAAGGACCATTAGGGATAATTAGTTGGTTGGATACCTGGATGGAAACAGAGCGGGTGATATTATGAGGTTTGTGTACTCTTACGAATGTGTGAAAGAACGCTAGGAATGTGTTGATTTTCGTTGAATCAGCCTGGATGAAAGGGGCAAGATATAAGAATCTGAGGCCAGTTGGGGCAAGTCAAATGAATTGGGAACTTTTGGTGGCTCAACGATGGAAATTATCGCAATTTATTAGTATGTTTACAGTCAAGAGTGATTCCCAAGATGGTTCCCACACCTAAATTAACAAGTTATCACATGAATTCACTGTTTATCTGCTGTTAAAGGGTTGTTACAATAGAGTATAAGGATCTGTGAGGGAATAGAAATGTCTTTCGTCTTCTTTCAAAAGGTAACCCAACCACTCTCACCTCTGCTGCACTTGGCTAAGGCTCGTCTGTGATGTGATGTCAGATGATCAAAGACGGAGATTGAGTTGTAATTTGGATCAGTCATCACCTCACCACGCTGGCAGCGCGCCACGCGGGGAGTGAGTCAACTTCTTGGCAGCCCGCGCGACGCTAGCGCTCCCTGCATTTCCTACGACAAACTGGTTTATATACTAATAACGTAACGCAAAGTCTCATCGACCACAGATTCTATCTACTGCCCTTCTCATCGATACTGTTTCATGAAAATCAACAGATACCTGGCGTTCTTTCATACATTTGTAAAGGCAGTCTTCCGCTTATGCTGAAGGCTCATTATAGTCACGCCCACTCTGTTAATAATTTCCAGGTTTCCAGGTATCCAACCCAAGGTCGTAAATTATCCCTCTTGGACCCGAGTCGAGTAGAGTAACGTTAAGAACTAGAGAAGTAGTGTTTTCACTACACGAAAATCAAAGTTATATTTGCAGTTTTACGCATCGCAGCCTACGACGAAACTTCGATTGTACTAGGATCCAGTAATATATTCATTTTTTTTATTCAATGTGTTCCTATTACTTCGATTCATTCATTTAAATCTCATCTTTCTCAACAATGAAAAAACAAACATGTTTTTAGGAAATATTCGTATGGAATTATTGTGGATAAACGTTCACATAATAAGTGATGTGTTTGAGGAAATTGGAACTTATTTTGCATTTAATAAACTGTCTTAAATCTCACTCAGTCGGCGGCAATTAAGAACATCTCACACGTGCACGACGTAAATAAAACCTGGATTTGTCGACAAGTGAACAACTACAGACGTGTGAGTGTATATAGTGAAACGGAGCCTAACAAATGGGGGGCTAACTGGCCTCGACTGGACCAGATGTGCGACCATCTTTCAAGTCTTCCCACGACCACAGTACAAACACCATGACGCGCCCCTCTATTCCTGGCTAATGTGCAGTGCAACTACACGTGCTGACAAAGCTAATTTTACGTCGTGGTGCGGAGGATGGATAAATATATCAACTTCGACCTATAATGCATGATACATAGATAGGCAATCATGAGGGCTGGAGATATTACCAAAATTTAAAAAAATTACTATCTGATTTTTACTTTCGGTATAATATGTCAATTTGCCAAGATTATATATGGATTAATATTAAAATCGTCTCGTCTTAATATGTGAATTTACCAAGATTATATATGGATAAATAATAAAATTGTCTCGTCTTATTTTGTATACGTTCAAGATATTTTTTATAGGTACTTAAACTTGTATACATGTCCCGAGACAACCTTACAGATGCTTTCGTCATAGACAAGACTCATGGGTCATGGCCAATCAACGATCGGTATTTGAAAATTGGAGCTCGCTGGTTGGCCACCAACCACTCTACCGTCTATGACGAAAGCATATGAAAGGTTGTCTCGGGGCAAGTATATCTATTTTGTTTTGTAGTTGAAACTATAACACGGAAATATTGTACACCCTGTATGCAAGTTTGTAATATTTCTACTTAATTGTTCCATTGGGTATAAAAAAAAAAAACTATGCCTAGAGTAATTCCTCATCGCATCAGGAAGACGACCGGGTAAACCTGCCTCTAGCCAGAGAATAACTCGTTCACGTGCTCGGTAAACATTCACTTCCCGGCTTCGTGCTGTGCGTTTTATGAACACGTTTGATTGACGGATGTGGCTACACACTCGGAGCTTTGGCGCCTAAACGCAGAGACACCCCACATCTACGTCACACGGCCGGCGGCCATTCTGGGACATTACCTGCAACGTCGGGAATCCCTTAGCCACGCCCTTCGTGTCGGGCATCCCTAAACCACGCCCTTTATCCCTTAGTCACGCCCTTCGTGTCGGGCATCTCTTAACCACGCCCTTTATCCCTTATGGTACGTTTACAGCTACGCGTTGCGAGCGAAGCGAGGGCGCGAGCTCCAATCAGCGGCCGAGTTTCATGCAAAGAAGTTACAAACTCGGCCGCTGATTGGAGCTCGCGCCCTCGCTTCGCTCGCAACGCGTAGCTGTAAACGTAGCATTAGTCACGCCCTTTCGTGTCGGAAATCCCTTAGCCACGCACTTCGTGTCGGGCATCCCTAAACCACGCCCTTTATCCCTTAGTCACGCCCTACGTGTCGGGCATCTCTTAACCACGCCCTTTATCCCTTAATCACGCCCTTTCGTGTCGGAAATCCCTTAGCCACGCCCTTCGAGTCGGGCATCCCTAAAACACGCCCTTTATCCCTTAGCCACGCCCTTTCGTGTCGGAAATCCCTTAGCCACGCCCTTCGTGTCGGGCATCCCTAAAACACGCCCTTTATCCCTTAGCCACGCTCTCACGTGTCGGGCACCCCTTGGCTATACTGTTAGACTTAAGTGCTTGGTTAGGTATAACCTTAGAGTAGGTAATACCACAGATAAGGGATTCAGTTGGCTGTGGTAATACTATACCTGCTCTAAGGGTATAACCTTTTTCGGCGCTTTGTTCAATTCTAGACGTGCCTGTGTTTTCTTTTGATATGTATGTTTATGTTATTGTGCATTTTCTATGTATACTATGTCCAACGAGAACGAGTGCCCTTACACGAAGACTACCCTACACTGCAAATCTACATACTGTTATATCGTGTCGTTTCCTGACACATTTCGCACGAACAATAGTTTTAGCGATAAGTTGCCATCGGCGTCCTAATTAAGCGTATTCAAGCCATGTGTCGTGTTTGACATGCAGGTGACTGTGTTAATAGTGTGGTTTGTGTTTGTCTTCAACAAGCACGAACACGCAATATACGTATACGTATTATACTCACCGTGCAAACACAATCTTTGCTTGGCTCTTCTAGAAGTTCATTCTTCGCACACGTTTGTTTGCTCGTGTTTAAGGAAACAGACAGACGGATAAGAATAAGAAGTGCTGCAGTATTCTGTAAAACTTGTTTCGGGCAGTAGAACGAGTTGCGAAAAGATGCAATGCAAGCAAGTGAATACAAGCTTTTGGCGGTTGAGACTACGCCCTAGGTCATCTACGGGGGGGGGGGGGGGGGGGGGGAGGGCCCCCCGGATGTGTCTTCTTTGGGCACGAAATGTTGAAAATATTGCTAATATTTTGCTAGAGTGTCTAAGAATTGACACAGAATAATTCTATACGACGTTTCTGTCTTTTCTAAGATGTCTGCTTCCAAACTGAAAATTTTGTTTTGTATTGTCAATTATAGTTGTTTTAATTATTTGCAATCTCATTTTACCATGACTATAGTCAGGCGCTCATGCAACATTATGCTGTTTCATTCCAATTAACAGGGTTGTGTCCAACTCAGGGATATTGCAACATGATCGCGCACATGTCTGTGTTGGTCATGGGTCCAACACAACATGTCATGTCTGGTTTGTTCCAACATGTTGTCTGGCTTACGGACGTCGCGTCTATCACTGAGAGTTGTATCTCGGCTCCGCCCGTCGTAAATTGTCCCTCGCCGAGTTACTCGGGGCAATCAGTGGCTTTCCGGTACTCTCGTCCCACTAACCCCGCTTGACACCGTCTCCGCGTTAGAACTATCTAGAACTATCTTTAGAACCATCTAAACTATTTCTCTTTTTGCGGTAATTGTATTCGTTTCTTAGTCGAGATTTTGCTGCTGTGTCCTCGAAACTTACATCTATACTACTTTACGATTTGTATTGGTATGAAGCTTTTCGCGAGGAATGGAGAGGCTGCCTTCATTGCATTTTGAAAAGTGATAAATTAGCATGATGTGGTTTTGTAAGAATAAAAAATGGATTAAAAAAATGTCAAGTATTAAAATCATTACGGTTGAAATTGGTAATGGAAATTTATTGTAATTAATTACGTCATTTCCCCGTAGCGATACAATATTCGAAACTTTTAAGTTCTTACGAAACCACATTCTTGCTACTTGTGACTTTCAATATTGTGTAGCGTTTTCAAGATAATACTAAAAAAGAAAACGTTATTTCTCTCGGTTGTAGGACTGCCCTTCTGCCTTTGCCCGTAATTAAAAACTGTTTGACGCAAATAGCGCGAAATCGCGAGAATTTAAGTTGTTTTGTTATTACCTTCAAAATTACATTAATCTCAACATTTTGAACCGGTAAAATTTAATTTTACAATGTGCCCGCTAATCTGATTGGCGGAGATTATATGGCTTCAACGCTATTGGACGTGACAAGTTGCCCTCGCGACGCAACGTGATAGCACATCAAGGTCACCCGCTGCAGTAGCGACTGAAATTAAAATAATCTCATTTGAATGAGATTAATCCGAGTTTCATGTTAATCTGTAGCGAGCGCTTGACCGCATGATACCTGATTTAGTTGAAACTGCTAGCAAGCACGAAGCCTCAAGAACGACACACTGGGTGGCTGGAAAGTGAGGGGACGTAGGTAGATTATGCCAACAACATTCAGTTACGAAGTAAAAAATTTCCAAAAATAATAATTAACAACATAAGCGTATTATCGTGTCTCAATAATTGTTATAGTAGAATCAATTGTAGAGCTTGACAATTTCACTAAAATCAAACATAAACCTTAATCATGAGCATTTTTATTGATAGTAATTTTTATCGTATAAAAGATGGTCAAATGTGAACATAAGATTATTTGTGTGTATAGTTAGTTGTATTTTAGTACATAATTTAGTCATTTGTAATCCAAATAGAACACCATAATGGAGTCATTTTATGTTGTCCAGAATCCAGATATTAGACACGCGTGTGCTGGCTCTGCTAGGTTTTTACAAACACTATATTATTTGCTAACCAAACATGAAACTCACCATAATGTTTTCGATATTTTACGTGTGCACTATTTAAACATGACGTAACATCACTTCATCAAGCCTACAGAAGCTCATGGTTAGTTCAACTGTAATCGATGTAATGCTGCATTATCCTATACGAAACGAAGCGTGTCTGTCTGCTCAACTGTATGATATAAGAACTCTGTACAAACAGGACTGGGCGTGTGTAAACGCATAACTGACATTGAACTCATGTAACGTGTGACCAATTAAATTACAACACTGGTTTGTAATTAGTAAAATAAATAAATCCCACTACTCAAATAACCTCCGTGACTTTGATATTGATGACCATGGCAGACAAGTTCAGTTCAGTCCGGCCGGAGATTCAGTTCAGTAGACATCAAAGCTGAAGCGATTACCCATCGGTATAGCCAGTCTCGTGCCTACTAATTATTCGAGTTTGTGGCATATATTAAGTAATCCAAGTATTATTGATACCTTTCAGGGCCGAGGTTGTCTTTTGGGACATGGATCACGATTGTGTTTTACTTTCAACGGCCTTATATGTATTTATTTTATTGTAATCTATTTTCAAACCAATACAGTTATGCTTCATTTAATGTAGCAAGAACAATGTATTTATTGACTTATCTAATACGGGGCTGTGAACGGAATTTTCTCGTGATATTTTGAAAGGGGCAACGAAAACGGAGTTTAAAAATCAAATTAGTATTGAAAGATATAGGCCTAGTTCGGCTTTGCATTTAGCCTGGGTGCGCCCTCATATGTCCAGGGAACTGCCATACTCTAAACGGGGCGCTGCCCCGGCCGTAAGGTCAAATGCACACCTGATTAACTTTGAATTTTTTTTTTATAACGATTTTCAGAAACTAGGTACCGCTCCGATTGAGATATGGGTTTATGCACGTTTGCTAGGTTGAATGGGCACTGGCCAAGTTTAAAGAACCTATAGCCTAAGTAAAATTAATTTACGGTTGAAGTTCATACATTCACTATTGACTGAATGAGACATGACGTGCAGGACCCTTCTATGGCCGGTCACAGGGTAAGTCAGAAATCTGTGTAAAAAAAAAAAGTCTATAAAATGGATTTATGGATAGCAACTTGCAGCGTTGGCAACACAGCGAGATCGGAAATACAGATTATATTCTAAATAAAAATTATTCTCATTCATGCACGCAACCTAAACGCCAACCAACCCTCTACCCCCCCCCCCCCCCCCAAATATATTTTGTTTCCCCTTCCCGGCGACGTGTGATGGATCCGATTCGGCCGGAATTATTTTTTATAAAAATTGAATACAATACATAATATGCAAACAATGTTGACAATACCATTATAACTCTCATCACGCATTCTCGCGTCATGTCACGTGCGTAATATTACTCACTAGTGTATAGGATACTGGAATGACACTATTATTATTGATGCACGGCGCGATCATAAAAACGTCCATCATCGAAAAATCCCCTTTTGTTTGAGGCGTCGACCCCGGCCATGGCTATTACAGCTTTGTTGAAATGAGGATCACGAACACGTTGATTACGTCAATCATTGTAAACATTGACCGCGTGCATGTGCACGCAGAGAAAGCTCGACTCGACTATCCATCCGATAATATTATTGGCGACATAATCTCGTACATCGATCCATCAGATGCATGCCTGGTTTGTTTCTTTCTAGGTATCTAGGTATTCGAGTAGTCCGCTAACCCTAATTCGAAGATTGCCCGCAGATATGAAGATGAACTTTCCTTCTAGTTGCAGCGTGGCGGTCGGGAGAATAACACACACACGTTGGTTGCTCGGCGAAATATCGCATGTCGAGCCGAGGACCGGAATCACTGTTATACAGATCGAACTGTTCTTGCTTGTGTTGCGAGGTGCACCTGACTTGATGGGTTGGTTGGTCACACTTGTATGGTGGACGTGGAGTGTGAACTGCACGTAGTAGCCACTGAGCTCGTGTCTGCAGACTATTGGAGGGGTAGTTCAGCGTTTGATTGTGTAGTTCGCCAGTGAGTGTGTAACTGCAGCGTTTGACTGTTACTAGTGAAGGGGTAGTTCAGCATTTGATTGTGTAGTTCCAGTGAGTGTGTAACTGCAGCATTTGACTGTTACTAGTGAAGGGGTAGTTTAGAATCTGACCGTAACGAGTGCGGGGTACTTACATTCGCGAATGATTGCAGCATTTGACTACTGGCAAATTTTGAGTGCTTCCAATAAGAGTGGTATATGTTCCACGGAAAGAGTGTTAATTCATTATCTGTGATAGAAGTGTTTTCAGACGCGTGTAGTGAACTTCAGTATAGGGGTATCACTCACGTGTAAGGACAGTGACTATTAGAAGTGGAGCTAGGCCCGGCCAATCAAACTCCTCGCGGTGTCAGGACATGGAATGAGGATGTATCGTACAGTGTCCTCGCTTACCGTGTCCTGCGGGTCGGTCGCACACAAGGACCCGAACCTGCTATTGGCTCTGCAGAGTACCGACTGTTCTAGCGGGGAGCTATGCTACTTCTGCAGGTATATCTGTCTGTCTGTCTGTCTTGATATTACAATACCGCCCTCAGATCCTTATCTACACTGCTACTTTTATGCACTCTGTTTCAACGAAAATCAACAGTTTCTTGGCGTTATTTCGTATTTCCGCTTAGTAGAGTGCACGAGCCTCAATAGTCACGCCCACTGGTGTCAGCAATTCCCAGGTATTCAACAGGTAACAGCCAAGGTCGTAAATTATCCCTAATGCACCTGTTTCATGTAGGTGCTCGAGACTAGATCAGTAGAAATTCATAAGCATGTGATTATTATAGTCACGTTGGGGCAACTACGGTATCACAAAATACTCACTGCGGAAGTTACTGTCGGGACCACATGTCAAATAAAGTACCTATCGAGGTGTGAAGTATACGAACCCATTGGGGATGTTTTAAAAGTGCTCCAGACAGTGCTGGCCTATTGGGAAATGGTTTTATGCTCTCAGGAAGAATGTGACCTAACAGAAAATTTCCACTGACGTATCAACAGTACATTTTTTTATAGTTAAAAATTAATTTTAAACACTGTCACGAAAATGAACTATTTGGAAATTAAAAAATTCCATAGCATGTATTAATAGTTATTAATTACAATTTTTAGATATTACAATTTTTGTTTTGTTATGTACCTACATTCATTTCTACAGTTCGGGGATTTTCATACTTACGTATAGGTTGTCTAACTTGTGTTTGTGACAACGGTACAATCACTGATTAAAGAAATAATAGGCATAATATTATTCATATTCATGTTTGTCATTATTATTGTTAATAATTTCATTTCGATGTGAGCAAATGTTCAACTGTATAGCCACCGCAAACTACAAATTGAGGCTACTTGAAATTACGAGTTAATAGTCTTCATATTATTTTTAATGGATTTCCATGCTGTCAACATCGTTCCATGTCTATGGGCTAAGGACAATTATTTCAGATTAGGTATAATAGTGTAGCTGTAGACTACTGTACATGAACCGTTATTCACTTTGACTGGATTCAAACCCGAACCGCTGCGGGGACACCAAACACTCGCGGTTGGTAAAAGTGGAACACGCAGAAAAGTTGTCCAAGGGATGGCAACGATTGCTTTTAGTCGTTATCTTGTTTATAATTATTTTCTTAATTGAGTTATGAGAATGATTTACAAATGGCGGGAGGGGGGGGGGGATGGGGTTAACTATGAGGTTCTCAAGTAATTAGAAATCAATGTTGTTTTGAGCCCTTAAAAATTAAAATATTTGAAATTAAATACACAGATAGCCTACGAGAGAAAAGATATAAGATTGATACATTTAATAGTAGCCTTAGTGGCAAAACACATTGTGTCACAATTATCTAACCAAAACGTGCATTTTGGAGACTAGATTCGTAGATGTTCACTTACGATACTTTTATAAAAATTTCAAGAGAGAGACTACCTGACCACCGACAATGAAGTATAATCTATATAAAGACGGGTTTTCTATTTGGACCCTTTTTTATGCATGTATAATATATTGCATGCACATGCGATCGACTGACTTTACGAACGACTATTGAAACTTCGTAATACAAATATTTATTCAATTTTTCCTAATTCCTAATTTATTAATTTCCAATTCCCGTCTGGGCATAGAATTGGTTTATGGTAGCTATGCCTGTCGTAAGAGGCGACTAAAAGGCCGGCGTCGTATGACCTATACCCTGTTGCCCGTTGAGTACGTTGTAAAACAACAAATAATAATTTATAATTAACAATAAATAATTTTGAAAGTATTCGTTCGCAGCTATTCTCTCTAGCAGGTAAGACATGGTTATACTCTGGCAGATGAGATACGAGGTGTTATGATCGTCGGTGGAGATGTTTTATTGCCAGGCAGCATGCAGAGCTGTTACTTCATTCTCTCTGAAACACATAAATACCTTGCAATAGCTTGGCGAGCATGATATTTGTAATAAAGGGTATCAGACCTCCGTAGATGTTTATGGCGTACCAGTTTGACTCCCCCCCCCCCCCCGTATTTTCCACGCTACTGCAATAAGTGCAGTGCACGACAGTGGCGAAATCACACAGTTCTGCGTTTTTTTTCATTCGTGAGAGATTACGTCATCAGCCTCAAAGTCATACCATACCATGATATAGAAACATCTCTTGGAGATGGATGCCTTCCTAAACTATCTCACTGTCAGGATAAGTTGAAGAGTCAATGTTAGGCTTCCCTACAAATACCATAGCCTTCCCTGATGGTTCTGGATAAGGAGGGTTATTAACTTATTACGGAATCAATATTCTGTTGACATTGATAACAGTTGGTTTTACATAAGTAATTTCTTCAACATTGCTATTATTAAAAATCCTCATTCATTCTAAGAAACAATTAAATACGGTATACGCGCTTTCGATTGGTTTTCGGGTCTATGTTTAAGTGTTAAAACGAGCAACATTTATATTAGAGAGTAAATTAAATATACCCTATCAATAGTTTCAAACTTGAGATATTTATGTAACTCAAGTGTTTTAGCATTCGAAACTTTGTGATGGAACACTGAACCGAAAACCGAAATAAGAAACATCGTCGATAGTTTCACTTACTTTTCAGGCGACTTCAAAAACGATTTCGGTTTTCGGTTCGAACCGGTTTAATGTCCCGGTCATATAGGTTCCCCCATCAACCTGGAGAATACTTGAAACGCTTCTTGTGTTTTCCCGGCGAAGACGGTCGATTGATTGAGTCTTGGCTGCGACCCAACAGAAACACGTTCAAGTGTCACTCGTGCAGTTTGTTTGTCTTTCGTCTTCGACGCTTTCTTTGGTGACGCCTGGGTGCACTGAATGTCACGACACAGAAGGCTGCGAGGGTGCGAGCTCGATCCCCGCCACTGGCCAATCTGTGGTGTACGTCAAACGTGCTTTTCATCTTCCCCCCCCCCCCCCCCACCTCTCCCCCGACTATCGGACAAGAAGTGATTTGGGCAGAATGACAAACAGTACCATTCATAGAAATTATATGAGATAAGATTTTGATTAGCACTTTCATTTACGGTTGCCATGCTGGTAGAATATGTATTCGAAATGTGGATTTTGCCGCACAATAAAATATATTTGTGGGTAGTGAATGATTTGACTGAAATGTGTGATTTGACCATGCGAGTGACCGAGTCTCAAGGGTACTTTCCTTAGGATGATGTACAACCCAGACAAATAAACGGCTTTCAGGATATTCTGTAATTTCGTAAGATGAAAATCGAACAAAGTTGAGACCAAAAATACGCAATATTATTTAGAAAAATACCACATTCTTTTCTTTAAAATCTCTCAAATATGTTTTGGAGATTTTGATATATATGTGTTTAAGTTTTTCAATTCCAGTCCTAAAAAGATATGTCTTTGTCATTTATTATTCATGTGAGTTACATGGATGATAATTTTTCTAGAATATAAAAACAGTAACTGTTCTTATTTTTATTTTTTATTTTATTTGATTTTTTGTGTTTTTATTTTATTTTCACACACACCGTTACTGAGTACATCTGTAACTGTTGTTGAGTTGACATGTGTTTTGTTTCGATGAACAGTGAATGAATTAAAAGTAAATAAATCTGAGCAATTTAGCTACCTAATTGTAGCTTTAGCTAGTATCTAATTGATGTCATAGCCCACCGTCAACTGAGTGAAAAAGGATCGACATTAACTACGGATTCACAACAAAGTTAATGTGGTAATCTTTGTTTGGCGTGTCGTGTCGTTCAATGACACCATCAAATGTACAGACTGCATTAAACTAACACTAATATTTCTCTACATTACATCGCTGTGAAATCTTCCCACGACACAAAAAGATAACACTATTAAAAACAATGTTAGCTGACGTCACAGTCACAGAGCAGTTCACCTGGCGCGTCTTGCTTCGTGATCCTCGTCTCGACTAACATGCAAATAACATGTTCGTTTTCTGCGTGGTCCACTTCTGTAATCAACAGGTGTTTTGTTTTACAATCTACTATCTATCTGTGTAATTAATTACATCTACTTGTCGTGAATGTAACTGACACTATTATGTCTTATTATTCACTCGTGATAACTGACAATGTTTTGTTCTGTGATCCACTCATTGTCTACTGTCCTGTTTTATGATCTACTTATTGTATAACTGACAGTGTTTTGTCTTATGATCTACTCTGTTTTGTCCTATGATCCACTCCTTACATAGTCATAGGGTTCAAATGTATAGTCGTTCCTCACGTGCTCCTCAACTCAGCCTTTCCTCAGACTCGCCCAACTACCCATCGATCATAGAGCAGTCCACAGCATGGCAGTGCTGATCTGTGATACTGATGGGTATGGTTGGGTGAGTCTGAGGAAAGGCTGAATTGAGGAGCACGTGAGGAACGAATTTGACCCTTGTTATGATCCATTCCTCTTGACACATGACTCGAGTGTTTTGTATTTTTGTCTACTCTGGTCTTATGATTCACTCCTCTTGTAACTGACAGTATTGTGTCTTCCACTCCTCATGATGGTTGACCCGAGTGTTTTGTCTTTTTTGTCTACTTTGTTTGGTCTTACGATTCACTCCTCATGTAACTGACAGTATTATGTCTTATGATCCCCTCCTCATGATGGTTGACGGGGACTCGAGTGTTTTGTCTTTCTGTCTACTCTGGTCTTATGATTCACTCCTCATGTAACTGACAGTATTGTATCTTATGATCCACTCCTCATGATGCTAGTCGAGTGTTTTGTCTTTCTATCTACACTGTTTGGTCTTATGATCCACTCCTCATGATGTTGAGTGTTTTGTGTTTTGACTGACAATGTATTGTTGTTGTGTTTCAGCCGCAAGAACTCGATCGTGCTTCGTACCCAGCTGTCTGTGCGAGTCCATACGATAATCGGTAAGCCTCACGATCACGGTGTTTAGTGTTTACCCACGACCAGCCTAGGTAATTCCGTTATTAGATCAGATTTCACGTTCGGACCTAAATATAGTATTTTCGTAATCGTAATGCAAGAGATGAAAGGATTATTTACCTAGGAACTGAATTTGAATAATTCACGCGGTACTAAGATAGAATCACGCCGGAACTATTCGATGTCGAGTCTCGCTCAACTGTAAATCGAATATCGTTCGAGATATCTGGATTCGATTCGATTCCTATCACCGGTAACTTTGAGTGAAGTTTGTTTCCGTGTTTTCATCTGGGCTCTGGGAGAGTGTGCTCTAAGACATTAAGACATGCAGTATTATACTATTAGCCCTAAAATAGCCTTACCCTGCTGCATTGGATGGAGAGAACATGGGTGTTAATTAAAATACATGCACACGTTCTTTAGGTTGTGTTTTAGGTCAAAATACGAAAACACGATGTACAAAATAGCTCAAGTAAACTTCAGTAACCTCACAGTTTATGATAAATGTTTTGTACACTGCGGGGGACCTTATCTATGAAGCCATGAAAGCCATGAGGCAGCTTTTTGGCATCAAGAAAATTTAATAAATAAACATGCCGTTATTTATTGATTATTGATTAATGATGCTCCATGTCTATATTTTTTCTTTTCCGTTGATTGAAGATGACATTTAATAATGCCTCTAATTGTGTGTTGCGGATTGCAATAACTCACGCTATGACTGTCCTATAATGTGCGTGGCCTCACACAGCGTTGCCAAGTTTGACAGATGACAACCGGGGACATTACTCAGCCCAAGTTACATTGTAAACTGTCATTGTTGTGTTACACGTCTTCAACAAACAATTTTCATTTCATTTCGATTCAATTTTTTTTTATTAATTCTACCACATAACATGAATATTACAAGTAGCCTCTTTTGCAATAAAATTAGTCTAAATATATATTGCCTATATTCGATATGTATATTATCTCTAGTATGAAGTATCAATACTATAAATTACAGCTTTATACTAATCTAAAGACAAAGAGTTTTTCTTGTATAATCTATATACATCATCTCAAAAAACCACTAGACTGATTTTAATAGTAATTTGATTGCTGGCTGTTGTGTCATAAATAATTACCATTACGCTGTCTCATCAAAGGTTGAGCAGTGAACAAAAATGACAAACAAATGTTATTAAAATTTAATCTGAAAATAGCGATCGGTCTATGGTTAATAAGTTAGAAAGCCTTTAAAAATCCATCATTAGTGTTGGTCAATAAGATAACAAGTCTCACGCGACAAACAATAAAAATAAGTGATACGCAAATTGTTAGAAAATAAAAAGTTCGACAATGCTTGGGCTGTCTACATTATTAGAACATTCTCGTTTCCCAAACATGTTCAATTAGTATAGACTTATTACCTTATCACTACCACCACCACCAAGGGCATGTGACGAGACGATGAAGTGCGCTACCAGTAAATCGTACATGTTTTGTTTTTCACTTAGTCGATAAAGAAGTTTGAGGAAAACGTCTCGATTGACTACGATTTTACCGATTTAGTTTGGGAGAGAGAACTTGTGTTCCGGTTTAATTTAGTAAGTTTTCCTGCATCTGGATTTCTTTTACCGTCCAATCCAGAACGCTCTTCAACAAATAGACAGTTGATCGTCTTCAACATTTAAAACCATATCACGTTTGTGAAAGGGAAATGGGGACAGTGTACTTTCCGTCATATTATGCGTTGGTTTGTGTAATCCCGTGTGTACACAGTCGTGTTTAACTTCTTTAAAATGAAACCAGTCTTCCCAACTGTTTAATAAAAACAACGTGCTTCTTTACAAGGCACTTGTTAGTATACCATGAACAAACATAATCAAGAGGTCTAATCAGGTTGTCTGTCTGATAAAGTGGCTGTGGGTTCGATTCCCTCTGCAGGGTCAGCAGATACTTCTTAGGCCTATTTATGCGGTGGGCAATGTGTTGTACATATTGTATACCGACACCACAATGTAATGTAAAACTGGTGTCAGTGTCCTAGAACTGCTACCAAACGACCTTGCATCATTGAATGATAAAATATAAATACGGTTGCCCATCAACATCGATTTGATCGATTCCGATACAAGTTTTCGATGTCGATTTTACATTTGAAAAACTAATCTTTATTTAAATTTAAATTTCAAATACATTCAGTTTTCGCGGCTTATAATGCAAAAAATGGGGCACATATTTTTTTGGCTGAGCCATTTTTTCTACTCTACAATAATTTGTGTACCACAATTTTTGTTACTTTGGGCGTTGCGAAAAAAGTTATTATTTAAATTTGATATGATTGTCGAAAGCGTTTCGTCTGTTTTTATTAGATGCACTGAAAATGAGTTTTGTAATTTAGTGGTTAGATACAATTTACTTATCTCAAAGTGCTATGCCCCCGATTCGTGCGAATTACATTCAACAAAGATTCATTTTTGTATTTTCTCGTTGAAAATGTCGGTCAAAACGATCGGTCCGGTCGCTCGCTGGTCGCGCGAGAGCCACAACAGCTGATAATGGAGCCGGTTCTCGCGGCCGGCCTACGGTCAGCACTGTAGGTTGTTGAACTGACCGGGCGAGCTACTCTCTGTTCTCTCTCTCTCTCTCGCACACACACAGCATCTTGACTCTCTTCCTCTCTCACTGCTGCAGCCCGGACTATCTCTCGCCGCTTGACTTGTATTTCCATTCATATAATCTCGGGCAAGCGACACCTTGAGCGCGCGTGTCGCTGGGCGAGCGGAGCGACTCATTCAATCAATCTCGGGCTAGCGACACCTTGAGCGCGCGTGTCGCTGGGCGAGCAAAGCGACTCATTCAATCAATCTCGGACTAGCGACACCTTGAGCGCGTGTGTTGTGGGCGAGCGGATCGACTCATTTCGGCGTTACTTCAACGTGGCATTACTTTTGAATTGGTCACCACTGCAACAAATAAATACAGGCACATAATGACAGATAGTCGTCTTCTAAATTTTGAAAACCTAAATTTAAAATTTAACAATTCAATCCTTCCCCTTATACCTAATCGTGTTAACTATACGATTACGATTAACTTTCGATTTGCAGTTTATTATTGAAATGCTGCATGTGCCTTTGGTTGAAGAATTCTACACTGTTCTCCAACATTAGTTTCTAATTACATTAAATTAGTTTCTAAATTAAAGTCCCCTACTGAAAATCAGTCTTGTTACTGAGTTGGTAGACTCTAAATGTGAATTTATTTTATTTGTTTTATTTA